>QFEC01015089.1:0-16254 GCA_003316585.1 Gomphus bonarii | reverse complement strand
TGTGAGGCAACAGAAATTACTTGAATAGGAAAACATATCATGAGCGGAATTGTGAAGCAAATGAACTGGAGCGAGGTCTAGAACTAGGATGAGAAATCAACGGGGACTGAGCAAGGTTTCCAAAATAAGAAAGAGAACACTTAATCATGATTGACTAAGTAATGGGGATCTTGCGAGGTGAGATCCTAAGACCAGCATCCAAGACTTGGGTTAGAAACAACCCAAGAAACCCAACTAGAAGCATTGGATGAATTCACCACTCGCATGGAGAAGGCCACTAATGAGGCATACTCCACACTGTCAAAGGCTGCAGAGGACATGGCATGATTCTTTGACTTACACCATCAGACTGCTCCCACATACAAGATTGGAGATAAGGTCTGGCTAAATGCACAAAATATTACAACCACTCATCCAATGAAGAAGTTGGATCATAATGGTTAGGCCTTATATAGTGAACAAGGTCATATCACAGAATACCTATGGTCTCCAACTTCCCTCATCCTTTGGTTGCACCCATCCAGTCTTCTCTGTCAACCTCTTACATCCCTACCAAGAGGATCCAATCCAAGAATGACACATTCAGCCCCCCCCTCCTCCTGTTATCTGAGATGGGGTCCCAGAGTATGAAGTTGAGAGGATACTAGATAGCAGGGTTCATTGAGGGAGACTAGAGTATTTAGTGCGCTGGAAGGGTTATGGAGCAGTGGATGACCTCTGGATACCTGTGAAGGATGTCTCTAGAACAAGGGACTTGTCATGGAGTTTTACTGACAGAACCCTGAAGCCCCACAATGTATATCAGCTGCTCTATATGCTACCCTCTCCTTCCAACCCCTAGAGAACTTTACTGAAACTCCCAAATGACATCTCTTTAATTGGACAGAAGGAAGGAACCTGGCATGTGACACCCTAACCCCAAAAAAAATAAGTGACACTTCACCTGATACCCTATTCACTTCACTTATATCTCGCTTCATTCACACTTATATAAACACCTGCTATCAACCCTTCTCCACCCACTCAATATCAAACAACCCTCATTACTACAACATGACCAGCCAATCTAGCCAACAGAGTCTCATCCCATTTGAATCCTACCCTATATCATTGCACTGGTCTATCGATCCAAAGGACATTAGACAAATCAAGAGACTCCTTGAACTCCCAGCTCCACCCAAACACATCTTCTCCCTTCCCTGGTGAAAGAAGCCTCTCACTTGTCAACCCTATGAAGCTGGAGATGCAATATTCCTTGACTGAGATTCAATCCCCTACACATTTGAGGGATTCACTGGGAGGAGGACTTGCAATGCTATAGGGGAGTACATATGAGAGGCATCATTCAAAACCTACAACAGTCCCTACAGTGCCTACAGCAATCACCACCTAAGTTGCAAGTTTGCCCTCCAGCTGTACCTTGGGGTAGAACTTGAGCAGAGCCTGACCTGTATCCATCCCTCACTCTGGAGGAGATTGACAAGATATGTTAGTGGGTGCTTCCATTAACAATCTTGACAAAAGTCCATGTCAAGACACCATGCATTGAGAGAGGGGTAATGTCAGAGTTCAGCTTGGAGTTCATCTGTTTAGTTCATTGTTTTCTGTTTATGTACCCCTATCTTGCAACGTCCAATTACATAATAGGTGCCAGAGTAGGGTATAGGGTTGTGACTGGTATGATGGTTACCCCTCAGCTTGATCTCTGAGGATTACCACTACACCAGATGGGTTTTCTATGTATTTATTGCTAGTAACCTTTATATAAACTGAGGATTACCGTTACCCCAGGTGGATTATCCCTTATCAGCTCATAAATATTGGAGTATCTTGTTGTTGTGACCTTGTCAATAGCATCACTCTCACAGAAAGGATTGGATAGAGACTGAGGGGGGTTATGATCAGAGGATATGTTAGGGGGATCAGGTATGTCCAGATTAGGTGCTTGTGTAGGGTTTTCAGGGTTAAGTGGGGTTAGAGATGAGTGAATACTCTGGAGCATAGCTGGGACATTAGGTACATAGCATATGCTTCTGAAATAGTTCCAAGGATACCAGTGTGTATGTTACCTCAAGTACTATGTTTCATAGACAATGAAGAGTGAGAGTTCAAATATACTGTTAAGTCTGGAGTTGTAGACATCTTGTCCAGAGGTTTTCTGGAGTGGTCAAGCTGTTGAAGTTGAACTGGGGTGCAGAGTCAAAAGGACTTGGCTTTAACTTATGTGTTGCACCCTCTTATGTTATCTTGTCCTTGTATTTATGGAGGTGTTGCAGAGTAGAGTTGTAGAGTAAGTTCACGGAGGTAACTAAGAGGAGACTAAATCAATGTTCAAACTAGAGAACCAGCTATGAATACATAGAGGTTTAAATACATTTGGAGCATGGGATTAATATGGAACAGAGTCATCTAAATGTGGAAGAGTATCTATATTAGGATGTAGGGGTGCTAAATAAGATATAGGGTTATGTGGAACTATAGAATATACTAGAAGATAATGTAGGGGATAATGGAAGAGATGATGTGGAGATCCATGTGTGTGACATGGAGGTTTCATGTGTCAGAGTGATGATATAGTGAGGACGACAGGGATGGAGTACAGAGTGTATGGAGATCACATGAGAAGCATGGAGGATATCTGAGGTGTGGAGTGCAATGGAAGGTTGAGTGTAACTCAGACATGATGTGGAGGTGGATGACTAAGGGTGCTAATGTGGAGATTTGTTAGAGGTAATCTGGTATCTAACAATAATTATATCTTAGGAAGTTCTATATAAATTTGCTAGATATTTTTTGATAGCTGAGATCCTAGGGCATACATCATAATATTTGATAACTTTGGAATTTAATTTAAATTTTCTATTAGATATATAGTGCAAAACATGCAAACAGTTTTGTTGCTTACTGTATATAAGGAGCATAATTTACAGCCAGTGGTCTAATGAGGATAAAAGATAGAGGCCTGCTGTAGAAATCTACTATTAGAATCAATAACAGAGAATATTTGAAACCTGTAACAAGGTTCTTACCCAACCATAATGGGGTGATCTCTCAAGTAAGAACAAGCCAAAAGCATCCTGATAATCAATTATAATCAATTCTTCAATGTCTTTTTCAGATGATGATTACAATAGCTCAAACTGATCCTCATATGTGTAATAGTTTCTCCTCTTCATCACCCTCACCAGTTGCCTTGAAGAATCCAATGGCACAAAATGGTAAACCTGTGGTGTAGCCTAGAACACTACTATGCTAATACAATCTCTATGGCTCCAATAGGGAGACACTGTTTTGAAAAAATTACATGCTCTTCTTTGTTATCACAGTTCACCTGTCTAACGGTTAACAGATAAAAAATGGGTGCTTCAAGAGCAGATAAGGAGAAGTTGCTACATATTGCAACCAGTCTTCACTGAAATTGTTTTACTCAGACCCATACGCAAGCGTGAACGGCATCTCAACGTGTTGCCTTCAACCACTATAAGGGGTCACCGCCTGAGGCGCAAATCCCTGTCTGAAGATATTTAGGATGGTTCTTTTTCGTCCGATTAAAAGGGACCATTCAAATTCGGATTTGTCCTATTGGAACGAGTTTCAGCGCCTGAAATATTCCCCCCGATGGGTTCGGAAGATGTGCAACCGCGATTTCTAATCAAATTCTATCACGAGTGCAGACCGCAAAGCGTGACTTTGGTGACTTGTGACAACATTGGTGACAGATTGTACATCGCAAGATTCATCTCTTTTTGTTTCAGGTTTCTACGTTCTTTTGTCTCAAGATGTTAGGTTGATTCGTGTGGGTATCTGGTTGGCTGCGCCAGCACTCAGACTCCGTCAAGGAGTTCCGTACGGCAGCGCGGTCCGCCGCTAGCGCTAGCGCTTGTGCTTTAAGCAACTTTGTTATGCTACACGACTATATTCTTTCTCTCTTTCAAACCACTAGGCGCTCTGCATAACAACCCATGAGTGCCACACCAATACCGCCACATCTTATACAGACCGTCTTCCAATACATTTTACCTCCATCATTGCCTTTGCCACCTCACCTCTTGTCGAAACGCCTTGCAGAACGCCTCCATTATCTGTCAATCTCGCACACAGATCCTACCTCTTACTTATGTTGGCCTTCGTCTGACGCTTATCAAGTCGCAGAGGCTTTGGAGCGTGGTATTTCGGACACCGTCGCACCTGAGCCTGGCCACGAAGTCCGATATACGACCCCAGATGAGGAGACTGTTCTTGCTCACGTCCGTCCGGATGCGCATTCTCCCTTGCAGATAGTGTTTGCTTGGGATTCGGAGACAGCCACCTGGGGATATCACGATGCTCGTATGCTTCCGTTTCCTAACGCTTCTATACCATCGCTGGACGCAGCCCCAAGGGCTACTTCCGGGCTTGAGTGGCCCTTAACTGTCGACCAGCCTCCTCATAGGTCTCTATCCGCATCACCCAACGCAGATGATTATTGGGCAGGCTACGAATCGGCTGGGTCATCGCCAGGTACATCTGGTTTGCCCTCCAGCATTCCTGCCGAAGAGGATGACAAAGCAGAGGCTGCATATTGGGCATCTTATTCCGCTGTTCATGGTAATTCATGCGTATTGCAGCAACAATCTTGATGCTAAGCTCTGAACAATCTTCTGCTTTAATCAGGCTCAGGCGACTCCACTATTCCATCGCCGAAGTTTGAAAAGCGACGTTTGGCACAGGATCAAAAAATACCTGAAGCGCGAGACCCCGACATTACATTTGATCCATTTGTAGCCCAGCTTCATTTACGGCTTCAACAACAGAATGGATTTCTCAACTCTCCCCTATCTAGTCCGCCACACCATTCACATGCTGCCAACACATCTCTTAGCAATGAAACTGTTTCCGAACCAGTTGGAAAGGACGGTTCGAGGGTGGTTGAAGCCAATGTTTCTGATCAGGTGTGTGTGAAGGATAAAAATATACAAACCAAGGTCAGAAGTCAGAGGGATGACAGGGAGGATGGATTACGTGAAGCAATTAAAGGGATTTATCGACTGTGGAAAGCACAGTCTGGGTCAGAGGATGCTGGTACTTTTATTGACATTGTCAAGGACACGTTAGAGATATAATTATCATTCACCTTATTGGGAAATTTTTAACTCCGGTTTACGCTGCCAAATCGCCGTAAACAAACGGCTCTATGACTGCTTTGGACGACCGATTTCCAACTACTGTACCACCTGTACCACCTGTTCTCGCTCGAGTCTCTGAGTTAGTCGATGCCAAACCCGAAGCATTCATTCTGGGAGATGAGGAAACGCGAGGGGCCACTTTACATGCTGCTAAGTATGTTTTCGACCTCTGTGAGTACCTTCTCTTCCTCGCTCACGGTTGTTCATCGAGGCATATAAATTTTACTATGCACCGAGGTTAACGATTTATTTTTAATTAGCCATACAGGAAGAACAGCACGCTCGTGTTCATGTAGCTCAGTTGCTTCGGTCTATAAGACCTTCCACACGGCCGCAAACGCGCTCACAGACAAAGGCTTCCGCAAAGCGCAAGCGATCCCCGTCTCCACCTCCTAAGACAGACGAAGAGCTTTGGCGGCCTACGCCCATAGAGTCACTTCACCTCGAAGGCATGGACGTTGATCAGGTTTGGGCGCAGCTCGAGCTGAAGACTGCAGCACTCTGTGACACACTCAAGATAGGCTTTGAAGAGGATACACATGATGCTGGGGATGAACGTGGTCTAATTCTAGGTTCAGACGAGGAAGATCTTGCGGACCTTGAAGGTCTGGATGACTTGGACGGAGATGATGATGAACATGACGACGAAATAGACGAGGAGAATAGCGATGACGAGGATATTGAGGATGAGGAAACTGATGAACAGGATGATTCTGAAGATGAGGTTCTTGGAGAAGGCGTTACTGAGCTGCGGGACCCTTCTGACGACGAACCAGAGAACTCCGAGGAGAACCAGTTAGACCTGGATCGACCTACGCGTCCCAGGAAAATAGGCAAAATATCAGCAAAGCAGCGCGGGGGTCATCCCGTTTTGGACGACGGCTTTTTTTCCCTGGCTGAATTCAATGCTGAGACTGAGGAAGCAGAGGCTAAGGATGTGTCGAAAGGTCGTTTGAGTCAAGACGACGACGACGATGATGACGACGACGACGCAGACGGCAATGTTGACCTTTTCGCTCCTGTTGATGATGTGGACGAAACTACCTTCGAAGAGGACGATTTAGAAAACGGAGGAGGTTCGTAGATTATACAATCTCACTGGATCAGCAAGTATTAATTCTGCTCCATATTTTACAGAACTCTACTATAAGGATTTCTTCTCCGCACCATCCCGCACAAAAGCATCTACCTCTAAAGCATTAAAAAAGGCATCATTAGGTTCCCCGGACAAGGCGAGCAAAGTACGGTTTCATGACGAAGTTCGCGTCAAAAACATCAAAAGTCGTGGACGTGGTATCCCAGTTGCTTTGATGAAGAAAAGAATGATATTGGAGGAAGAAGACGATGAGGATGAGGATGAGTTGGGAGAACAGTTAGGGTGGTACGAAGACGACGATGAGGGATCAGAAGGAGAAGACATGTATGACGAGGACGACGAGGATCAAGAGGAAGGAGAAATTGACGAAGAAAGCAGCTCAATCGAAAATGAAGGTGGTCGTGAAATTATTGAGAGACTAAAGGATGACCTTTTTGCCGAGGACGAAGAAACCTATCAAAAAGGTATGTTCACCTGAAATGCTGCGAATTTATAACCGACCTCTCCTCCCCGCTACTCAGATATTTCTACTCACGAGACCCGACAAGCTGAGATTGCAGCTCAAATAGCTGAATTGGAAGCACAAAATGTCGGCCCCAAGGAATGGACGTTGATGGGTGAGGCAAATTCTCGTTCAAGACCCCTAAACTCTCTTCTGGAAGAGGATCTTGAGTTCGACCGGACCATGAAGGTTGTGCCTGTCGTTACAGAAGAGAGCGTTAACAGTCTTGAAGACATGATCAAAAAGCGGATAATAGACGTAAGCATTCAGTGCTTAATCTTGTTTTCTGCTCCCCTGCCATGAGACTGAGGGGAAGTTCGCAGAATCGCTTCGACGATGTTGTACGCAAACGACCGATGGATGAAAAGCCGTTCCTTCCTTCACGGTTATTCGAACTCAACGACCAGAAATCAGCCCAGTCGCTTGCCCAGATATACGAAGCCGAATATACCGCGACTGCAAACGGGACGGGGGTCGATGATAGAGATGGCAGGCTAAAAAAAGAACATGAGGAGCTGGAGAAGCTGTGGGACAGCATTTGCTACAAGCTTGATGCCTTGAGTAATGCACACTTTACACCCAAGCAGGTAAATGGTCTAGATCTCAGATTTCACGTATTTAGACAAAGCTAATTCCATGCATAGCCCAAGGCGACAATCTCAACAGTTTCGAATTTGGCAGCTGCGAGTCTGGAATCTGCTCTCCCTACCACGAAGTCGACATCGACCATGCTTGCACCTGAAGAAGTGTTTGCAGCACCTTCAGAATTGCACTCCCGTGATGAGTTGACACCAATTGAGAAGAAGGCTCAGAGAAACAAGCAACGGAAGGCACGGAAAAAGGCTAAGGACCGAATTACAGTGGCCGTTGACAAATTTGCACGCACACATAAAGGGAGAGGCGCGACAGGAGCGGCCAAGCACGAAAAAGATAAAGCACTCAAAAGCCTAGTAAAGACAGGCAGGGGAGTTACTGTAATCGGGAAGCAAAGTGCAGAGTTAAAACGTCACAAAAAAGCCAATTCTGCTGTTCCCATGGATAGCAAGCAACTAAAGCTATAATAATAATTGGTCTATTGCATGATTGTCTGTACACTGATGGTAGATTGATATTTGGGTATAAATGAAGTCGGGTTCTACTTGATTTTTTCAAACTGCAGTGAAGGTGGTGAGTAGACAATATGGTGAGAAGGCAAGATTGAAGAACATACTCTCCGTGTGCCCTTAAAGAGTTTATTGTCCAGATTTCCAGTCTTGCTGTCCAGTCTATCAAGGCGAGAGTTCTGGTTGTCAAGCTCATTGCCCATAGCAGTACCAAGAGCTTTGAGTCTCTTTGCTACATCTCCAATTTCGCCAAGGTTATCATCCAATTCATCCTCGAGCTCATCGTCAGACGCTGTCGCCTCGAATTGGTACCTCTTTCTTTCTTCTTTTCTCCTGGCCTGATCCGCGGGAGGTTTGAATCTTCCACTTCCATAGCCTCCAATGCCTTCCTCGTCGTCGTCGTCGCCTCCCCGACCGTACGTCTGAGCTTTGCCAATACGGTTTTGGGTTTCTCGAATATCCGTCATAGCCTTCTCGTGTTCTTCCCGCTCTTCCTCATGACGACGAAGGAGTTTGGCCTCCTGTGCAGCGCGCTTGCCCTCCTTGTTGAATGTAATGACAGGACGGAAAATGGACCGGTTGAGCTGCTTGAGCTCGTCCTGTTTGTCCTCAACACGATTCACATGGCCCCTAGAGATATCCAGATGGCGTTCTGTGTCTGCGAGCTTCTCTGTCACGAGCATGAGTGACGAAATGACACCATAATGATATTACTTACCAGATTGGTCCCCAAGCTTGCCAAGGGTGTTTCTGGCAGTCTCTTCTGCCTCTCGAGCAATCCTCAAAGCGTTCCTGGTTGAGTTGACACTCTCCTGCTTGGTGAAGCGAGTACTCTTCTTGATACCTTCGATTTCATCCTCCTCGTTACCCTCTCCACTGTCCCCCACGTCACCTCTAAACCCTTCACGAGAAGGACCATCTGTAAACCTGCCAGAGGGTTGGTGCTTCTCTGGGTCGTATCCAGCGAACAACTCAGCCCTGTCTTGTTCGAGATTCGCGCGGCCGCGAGAGTAGGGATCACCAACAGGATTGTTACGGTTGTACTTGTCGCGACCAGGAGCAGACGGAAGGCCGCCACTATCACTACTCTGACTATTGTAGCGATCAGGGGTTGGGCGTGCGTAGGGGTCACCATCCCTGCTGGCGACATATGTGCTTGCACTGGAGACCGTACTGCGCAGACTGGGAGACACAGCACCCTTGCGACTGGATGGACCAGTGCCGAGGAGCTCAGAACGAGCTGACTCGTTTACGGGAGGGATGAGCGGAGAATCTTTCTTCTTGAACCAGGACATGATGGCGGTAAAAGGCGTAAAAATGAGTGTATCGCCCCCGTAATTACCTAATTTATACCCCCAATGATCGACACCAAATGAAACAACTGGTTCAACCTCTCATGGTCAATTCTCGCTATCACACTCACTCCAACACTCTTATGATACAGGAACTTCGCTACAACCTGGTATTATACAAATCTAGTGTCAATGTTCTATACCCAAAGTCCATATTGTGTTAGGAATAACGTATTGCATCTAACTTTTCTCCGAATCTGCTGCTGCTGGGATGCTGGCATGGTGGATCTTCATGAGGACACAAACCAAGGGCACCGCGCCAAATGCATAACCGACCCAGAGCACTGAGACAGCAGTGTTAGAGATAGGCACTGTGAAGCACTGATAGACACCTACTGGTGAATCCATTGCTTAAATTAGCTTGGACATTAGGTCCGCTTTTACCCATCTGTGCGACTTGGATATTGAACGTATTCACTGCGTTTCCGAACCACATGCGATTCACCAGAAATCCTATCAACCCTGGATACACTTTCAGTATACTACTGTCATCCTGCAGAGCAAACTACTCACCAATTAGATAGCCCAAAAGTCCAAACCAGGCAGCTGCACGTGCAACCATGGGCTTCCCAAGTATCTCACTGGCCTTTCCTCCCAACCGTTCACGAAATGTCGACAATATGTAAATGATGAGGAACAGACCCCAGAACCCTAGGGCTACGGCGATCCATGCAGGTGTTGTAGCCGTGGGGGATTGCATAAGCATTGGAGTATTGCTCGGAAGTACAGAAAAGTCTGGAAATCGAGTCAATATCGGTCTCATCTCGGGAAGCCGAAAATGAGGGTCGAACCATATATAGGTGTGGTAGAAGGAGTGGTACAATGAACTTGAGCCGAATTATTCGACTGAGAGCATGACCCTGAATCGTATGATCAATACCATTGACTAGGAACTTTAATACTAGAAAAAGGACTCACCGAGTGTACCCATACGGATAGTTGGACCATCAATATTATTCTGTGGGTCACCTGGTAATGGGACTGTTCGACCGGGCGTTATAATCATGAGGGCTACTCGGGTCTCAAGCATTGCAGCAGGGGCGAGATATGCGAAAAGGGTGAGAAACGTAGAAGTGAGAGCAAGCACGGGTGCAAGGTATAATGGGACCATTTTCGTGATGACGTCGAGCATTTTGAACACTTTTTTGGTGGATACAGCTATCAAGAAATGAAGGATTGAATGAATGAAGTGATGCAAGCGGTTTCAATACGTTCAGCGATGAAGTTGTACTAGACGGGGCTCCAGGCCAGAGAAAGGTTAGGGCAACGAGTGTGAGGTAGCAGAGAATGAGTGCCTTCAGGATAGGAAGCGATTCTGAATTCTTGCCTGCAGTCATCACCTTTTATACCTTTATTTGAGCTGAGATCACGAAACAAGGGTGATTCAAACATCATTTTTTCACCCCGGAAGTAAATAAATACAACAATGGGAATGATGCGGTAATTGGCCTCCTAGAGGGTCGTCAGCACCCGTACATACTCGCTTACATAAGCATCTTTTTCATCGTTAGAACGACACCGATACTTTTTGTCTTAGATATGATAGCGAATTGGGGTTCCTTTCAGCACAGCTTGCACGCGAACGTTTGCAGTAACTGAGCACACCGCTCACGACGTTCTTTTTGTTTACAGTTAGGTTTTTCACTCAACTAATCATCCTGTAAATTGGTACCCTATTCCGAAATAGAAGGTTCTCGACTTTCAGGTTCGTGATTCGGAGGAACCAAGGTATGATATACCGAGCATGTAGATTTAAACAGTTTTTAATACATGCGGTATGCAATAGGAAGGAAATATATTTCAGAATGTCGTCTCCGGGAATGGCTCCCGCTGGAACTCGGGTTGATACGCAGAGTCGTCTACAGGAGGAACTGCCGGAGGTACAATCGGAACCTCTGGCACACCACGCGACTCGGACGACGGTTCGGACACAATTTTGTCCAAGGGGGGTTCGGCAATCGTGACGGTGTCCGGCAAGGGTTTGCGTGGTCCAGTCAAGCCCTCTGGATCGAAACCTTTCATACTGAAGCAAGCCAACAAACGATTAGCGAAGCCAGCAAGGGATGATCAAATTGAGCGAACATTTTGACTTTGATACCCAGGACTCCTTGTTTGAGGAGTACGTGACGAACAGCATAATCAACGAAATCACGAGCTGGTTGACCAGAGTGAATCATGAAACCATCGGTGAATTTCATCGATTTTGCACGAGCAGCTCGAAGCTTCCCAGACACAACGACTTCGCAACCCTTGGCTCCAGACTCCATAACAAATCGGAGAACACCATAGCATGCCCTAACGAATGAAGATATGAATCTCGACATGTCATTGGCAGGTACGGTGTGGTCACCTTCGGACTGCCAGACCTCCCAGTAACTTATATCGTAAACTCTCACACTGGGCAACAGCGGAGAGACCACGGTACTGAACCTTCTCAGCGTAAAGCTCGAGACTGTTCTCGGGGAATTTGAATCGCTTCTGAACAAGGGCAGTGAGTTCGCGGATGCGCCTTCCCTTCACACCAAGAACTTCTTGGGTGTGGGTAGCACGAACAATAATCTAAGAAGGATTAGCCGCCTGGCAAAACAAGAAGCGTATCAAGTATATCACCTCAGTACGGGCATGAGTAACACGGACATCACAGCCAGAGTAGCCCTCCTCTGCGAGCTCACGGGTGAAAAATTCGCCTAGTTCCGCACGGAACACACCATCGGCGACGAACTGGAAATAATTGATTAGCTACCCGAGGTCTAGGACAAGTTATAGCTAGCTCACCTTGCGTTTCTTGCTGATTTGAGACATTTTAGCTGCAGGAGAGAAAGCAATTTAGCTGTCATCCGGAATTCATATACACCATCCACCCCCATTGTCTGCATTCTTCGCAGCATCTTGGTTGGAACAGACCTGCAGTAAAATAAAATACACACCTTGAGTAGATGATGGACTGAAGAAAGGTGGCTACGAGGTGACTCGAAGCTTGAATTGGCCTTGAGGACTGGAGATGCTGCTTACCTCAGATTCACACGCAAAAACTCCGGTAGAGCGGCTATAAATTTTCTTGGTTTGAGTTCGATCTCAATGTTCTTCCTTTCTCTTCCATTTTATGGTTCTCTCGTCACATCCACTACTTAGCCTTGGGATACTACCTTTCCCAGGATCTATCTATATGGTAAGTCTTTACAAGCTGCATTTGTGATTCCTTTCCTAGCGGCTATGAAGAGTGTCGAGTTCTTTCGACCACCCTGGCACCTCTTAGTCGACTCTGTATGCAACTCTGGGATTGAATCCCATGTGTACCGCTGACATTCATGACTTTCTGAGCCCATTCGCAGTCCATATCTACCCAGTTTCTCCCATGCTGACAAACACCTACTGTCTAGCTCGTTGTATGGCTAGCCACTAGTTCGTATGTTCTTTCAATCTTACTGGTTCTTTGATATGGGTAGTTTGGTCGTCAAAATTACATATAGTGTACGTACGATTGGATGTAATATAAATGCCACTTATAGAGTTTATCGTTTGGGATGAGATACGACTCGGCAACACTAATAATTAGCCTGATTCTTTCCGTGGGAAATGCTTGGTCCTTGTGCTCCTTATCAGCTTGGGCTAGCTGAGTAGCAACAAACCTGACAGCTCTCGTGCAGTTTCAGACATGACTGACTCTTGGAAAGCTATCTGTTTGGAGAAGAAACAGCGTCAGGAAGCCTCAATTCCTCAAGAGTGGATAGTTTCCCCACCGCCCAAAGATCGACTGAACGTTATCGACTTTCCTCGGGAGTCTGGGTTGCTTACAGCCATTGAACTCGAAATCACCGAGTCAGACGTTGAGACGTTGTTGGCCAACTTGGCTTCTAGTACGTGGACCTCTGTCGATGTGACTCGTGCATTCTATAAGCGAGCAATCCTTGCCCACCAAGCGGTCGGTTTACACTTGCTTATCTTCTACCTTATTCTCATATGATTTATAGGTGAATTGTTTGACGGAAATATTTGTGGATCAAGCCTTGAATAGAGCTGCACAGCTAGATGCCCATCTCAAGAACAAGGGCACGGTTGTTGGGCCGTTACACGGCCTTCCCATATCTTTGAAGGATCAAGTGTCCATGAAGGGACTCGAGACTGTGATGGGTAAGAAAGTTCACGACGTCATGGCACTCGTGCTTATTGATCTCCGGATCAGGATATGTCTCATGGGTTGGCAAGTACGCGAGCCGAGATGCAGCACTTGTGGAAATCTTGTATGAACTGGGGGCTGTACCTTTTGTACGCACCAACGTGCCACAGACTCTCATGGTGAAAATTACATGTATCCATGTCTTGACATTTAGCTGACTTTCGAGGTGCAATAGTGGCCCGAGACTTTCAACTACGTATTTGGTCGAACAGTGAATCCATTCAATCGCTCCCTCACCCCTGGTGGGTCATCTGGTGGTGAAGGTGCACTGATCGCTATGCACGGATCACCTATTGGAGTTGGTTCCGACAGTATGTTGTCAGTGATATGTTTGTTTACGCGCTCTCATGTCTTTTATAGTTGGCGGGTTGGTCCTTCTCATTCTATCCATACCACAATTATGAACATATTCTGATATCAGATCAATACGTATCCCTGCCGCATTTAACGGACTTTACGGCCTTCGTCCTTCATTTCATAGAATTCCTTACCGTGGAGCATCCAATAGCTTGGAAGGACAGGATTCTCTGCCATCTGTTTTGGGCCCTTTATCGACATCCCTGTTTGGAGTCAAAATTTTCATGAAAGCTGTCATCGACGCGAAGCCCTGGCTCAAGGATCCTTTAGCTGTTCACAAGGCGTGGAATGAACAGGAGTACCAATTGATTGATCATGGAGAAGGACGCAACCTGGTTTTTGCCATTATGTGGAATGATGGGAACGTGCTGCCTCATCCACCCATCATTCGTGCGCTCGAAGATACTCGAGACGCTCTCATCGCTGCAGGTCATAAGGGTAATTAATATGTTATCTTGAAGCTTGCTCTCCTCTCAGTGCTTTTCCCGGATAAAGTCATAGACTGGAAGCCATATAAACATCCACAGCTGATCGCTGCGGCAAGAGGAATTTGGAGAGCGGGCAGCCAAGAGGATTTCAAGGCGACTACAGCGCTGATCGGGGAACCCATTATCAATACAATGAATCCCGATAGCAATGCTGCGCCTTCTTCGAAGACACGAACCTTCTTACCCCCGACTGCTACGCCGACAACTGCATATGAGCTTTGGCAGATCCAGAAGCTCAGGCTTGAGCTGCGACAAGAACACCTGGACTATTGGGCAGGTTCTGCTAAGGACACGGGCACTGGTCGCCCTGTCGATGCCATCGTTTGCCCATCGGCTGCTTATGTTGCCCCTCCTCATGGCATGAATACGTTAGAATCAACTCCTTTGTTGATATAGTTGATAACAAGATTTATTCATTCACAGGAGTGCCGATTACACTACAATATGGAATTCTCTCGACTATCCCGCTTTGGTCTTCCCAGTCACTGCTGTTGATCCAGCACTTGACCCCCCAAAGCCTGCGCACAGCTTCCTATCGGAGGAAGACAAGGAGATCTATGAATTATGTGGGACGATCTCCCTACTCTGCCTGCTGTTGCTAACGGCGATGTACTAGATACTCCGGAAACCTATAGAGATGCACCCGTTGGTCTCCAGCTAGTTGGCAGAACGCAACAAGAGGAGGCTTTGATAAAGATGGGAGAGATAGTAGAGAATGCTCTCAAACATCAAAAGGCGAAATTGTAACTATTAAGAGAAATTTAGTTAAATTGTGAAGAGTTTGAGTGATATGAATTTCTGTAGAATATTCTGATAATAATCTCCAATGTTTTAGTCGGATCTTAATCACTATTCCCCGGTGGTAAACGACAAGTAGACGCGACTTTTCGACGAAGTCGGTCCTAGTGGTTTCAGTTGGGGCTGTAGAGATTTTTAATAGATTTTGTTTTTAATAAAGCTTTTTGGATTTTTCACTGACTAACTACGCTGCAAAATTGCAGGTATTTGTTTACATCGTAATCGCCGTGCTAAACTAGTAAATTCCCATATCGGGAATGCCTTGGACAGAAGGGTCTTCTGCCATGGTCTAGTGATACTAGATATGAAGTATGTTTGTATCCCATTGGTCCTCTCTTAATTGTTATTCACCCTGTGTCTCTGTTCGTGATATTTCAATTTTGATATTGCCCATTTTGGAACTGTACTGCCGCCCGGGTAGGCGCCTGTCCTCGATCCTTGTATGACTGGTTGCTGAGTATCCTGCAATCCTGCCATAATGTTGATGTTGTAATATAATTTTTCCAGATGTTATTAACCCCCTGTAAAGAAGATTAGGGATCGCGCTTCCTGTGCGATTTTCTATTCTGTTTTTCACTGAACGGTCTTTTCATTTGTCCTTCCGGCTATATCTCTGGTTCCCTACCTTCTTCTGTATGCACATATTCTGAGTGCCCATTGACATCTCTTCTGGAACCTCGTAACATGGTCTTTCCGAACCAGTAGGTACGCATACGCACTGTCGTGACCTGAGGTGACCCCTAAACTGAGCCGCCGCATCCCAAACCCGCTAGCTACTAACTAATGACTATAGAATCTGTAACTAGCTATTTGAAGTATCTTGTTTTTCCCCCAAGTTTTCTTTTCTTCCTTTTACAATTTGATCGCCATAAATGATACGTTTCTCGCCAGGGTTCCTGATTTGATCGAATTATACTGTTCCACCAATGACTAAGCGGAGGATCACCAGCTGTCACAGGACCAGCAGAAATGCAAGTTCCCATCGACCATCTCCAGAATGTCCTATATATGGGCCCAATATGCTGAGATCATTATCACTCGTAGAACATTTTAGTACTCGAGTCCGATTTAGGCAACTTCAGGTCTACAGGACTAATACAAATAGTGCCTGAGGCATTTCACAATTGCAACCTTTTCGTCTTATCGACTGCAATGGCTAACGAATCCTGGAAAGCACTCTGTGCGAGCAAGTCTCAAAGGCAGCAGGATGAAATAC
>QFEC01015026.1:0-11100 GCA_003316585.1 Gomphus bonarii | reverse complement strand
TTAGAGGGCAAGAAGAACTGTCTTTTTACTATCTACTAGAGCAGTTCTTATACAAAGTTGCGATACTAATGGTTTGTGAGTATAAAAGGAAATAAAAACATTCTGGGATAGACGCGTCGGGTCTCCGTGCTATATGTATCACTGCGTCGCCTATTCTGCTGTCCGTTTTCAATCGGTAGTATTCAAAAATACTCAGGGGTTCTTTTGATGTGTGTCTTTGAGTTTCTGATGGTCCCATTGGCCCCTGTGTGTCTCTATCAGTTTCAAAGTGCCTGCCGATGACCGTGCCTGCATATATGCACCCCTTTTGCCTCTGTTCCTACTCCTAAGTCCTCCGGTCTTCTTCCATACTATTTTCATATCTTCCATCTCTTATTCCCACCACGACTGCAGTCTGATCCTCTCGTGATAGGCCCTGTGACTCCTTTCCATCCTTTCCGTCCCTTAGCCGCCCAAGCACTTCCTTGTCCCAGAACCAAAGTGCTGTGGCCGTGTGGTATCTAAAACAATCTGTAAGTGTCAGGAATAGAGCTATCTATGTAATTCTTTTTGGGGATGATAGCTATGATTATTTATCTGTGTTCTGGGTGCATATATGTGTGAAAGGAGTCTGTGTTCTCTTTGTACATCTATTTTATCTACTTCTGTCTTATGTGTTACATATGGAATGTGGGAATGAATGCTTTATAACAAAACCGAACCCAAGGTGGATGCAAACAGAAGATGTATTTCTTCGACTGGACAACCACATACATACCCAAAACCAACAACCTCAGACTACGAGTACTTCAGTATAAACATGATCACATACTCTCGGGTCACTTTGGTCAAAACAAGATGTTGGCTCTCATTCACCAAGAATATACTTGGCCAGGCCTCCGTACTTCGGTTGTCGATTTCTGCAAGTCATGCACCACATGTATGCGTTCCAAATCACAGTGACACAAACCCTACGGCTTTTTGAAGCAACTACTGATCCCAGAACAACCATGGAATTCCATTTCAATGGATTTCATCGAACAACTTCCTCCGTCCTTGGGATTCACTTCTATTCTGGTAATAGTCTGCAGACTCACTAAACAAAGTATTTTTATTCCTACAGTTGACATGATTACCTTGGCTGAACTAGTGAAATTGTTTGTGCTTCATGTCTTTTCGAAACATGGCGTACCGAGTCATATAACATCTGACCGAGGAAGCGAATTTGTTTCTCACTTCTTCAGGTCACTTCGTAAAGCCCTCGACATGCACTTACACTTCACCTCAGGATACCATCCTGAAGCCGACGGTCAAACTGAATGTGTAAATCAAACCCTGGAACAATATCTATGAGTCTACTGCAACTCACAACAGGACAACTGGTCTGAACTATTACCCCTAGCTGAATTCGCTTACAACAATGCCCCGAACGCTACTACTGGCATCTCTCCCTTCTTTGCTAACAAGGGACATCACCTGAACCTCACAGTTCACCCTGAACGAGACCTCGCATCCTCCTGAGCTTGTGAGTTTGCTGTCTACTTAGGCCAACTTCATGAAGCCCTGAAAGAGCAAATCAGCCACGCTCAATCTTGGTATCAGACATCAGCCAATTCTTGGTGACTCCCTGCTCCTGAATTCACGATTGGTTCTTCTGCTTTTGTCAAAGCACAATTCTACCACACTACTCGGCCAACAAAGAAGCTTTCCAAAAAATATCTTGGCCCCTTCGAAGTCATAGCCAAAGCCAGTAGTTGTTCCTACATTCTTCGGCTGCCTGACAACATGCGGGCAGTACACCCAGTCTTCCATGTCTCAATGCTCAAACCTGCTACTCCTAATGTTATACCCAACTGAGTCCAGGATCCTCCTCCACCTATTGATATCGAAGGTGAAATCGAGTACAAGATAGCCGAAGTTCTCGATTCAAAGGTAGACCGACGCCGAAGACCCTGTAACCTCCTCTACCTGGTCCGCTGGGCTGGTTATGAAGGCACCAATGAAGAGACATCATGGATGCTTGCTACCGAACTCAGTCATGCACCCGAGATCATCACTGAATTTTACTCTGCCTACCCTGCTAAGCCAGGACCATGGTCCCCTTGATATGGTTCAGTTTTCTTTCATCTGTTTTTACTCATGGTCTATTTCCTTAGCTATCAATGGTCAATCTATGTACAAATATTTCCTACACAAATATTTCCCTACCCTTCTCGACCAAGACACAACCGAACCTTGGCACGTCTCACTTGTCATTTTTCTTACATCTCACTCTCACCCTTATACTTGGCTCGGTTTGCTTCAGTCAATTTTAACCATTTTTACATTTTTTTTTAAATTTTATACATTTTTGTCTTTACATCTATTTACTCCATTGTTTCATCTTTATCCTCCTCTCCATCGCCATCCTCATCATCCCTATCCTCCTCATCCCAAACCAAACCAAACTCATGCCACTTGAGCGTGGCTATTCGGTCGACCAACCTGGCTACCAACTCCAAGGCTGATGCCTGTCGCTCGGCTGCTTCAGCCCGCCTCTCGCTTGCCTCTACTTGCCTCTCATAAAGGCTTGTAATAGTCTCCACACAGGAGACTAACCAGCTGAGGAACGAGGGCCCCTTCTTGGGCACCTCAACCAACAGCCGGCCCGCACTGGGCTTCGCCCCAGCTTTCGGCCACTTTACCTTTGGCCGCTCCTTCTCCTCGTCGTTCAAGTCCGAGATAATTGGGCGACTCCTCTTCTTACTGTCCGCCAGCAAACAATGGACCTTCCTTGCCTTACATTGGGCGCAGGTTGCGCCTGTCCCTGATCCCAAACACTCTTCCTCTTGCCTCTCACAGGCCTCACACGGCTCCTCATTTGGCTCAGCTGTTTTCGCTTTACCCTGAAAAGGAACAAAAAAAAGTACATTAAGTCAAAACCCACTGAGGTACAACCTCGGTTACGCACCTTGGGCACCCTCGCTGCCCCTCCACCCATACTAGGCCCTGTCTTGGCGTTCTTTCCCCACCTTGGGACCACCCTTCTCAATGTCACATGCACCTTCTGTGCATGAGTGGTGTGGCTTGCTTCAACCGGAATGGCCGGCATCGCCACTGGTTCTTCTGGGGTTGTTGGAGCAGCCCCTGCTGCTGGTGTTTTGGCCGCCATGTCTGCAGCCTCGGCCAGTGTTGTCACTTTGGCTGCTTTCCGAGCCTTCTTGGCTCACTCCCGCTCCTTGTGTTCCTTCCTCGCCTGCCGCTCCCTCTCCTCCTGCTCCAACTTTTCTCACAACTCCTTATTCTTCCGCTCTTCCTCCTCCTCTGCCTCCTTCTGCTTCCACGCCCACTCTTCAGCCTCTTCCTGCTCCCACCGCTCTGCTTCTTCATGCTCCTTGCGAAGTTTCTCCTTGCACTCCTGTTGCCGTTTCATGTGGTGTTCTTCCATTTGGCACGTTTCTTCGTCAGTTTCATATCCCATTGGAAGGAAGAGCGGGGTGTGGGTCAGAATGGTGGTGGGGATGGTGGTGGTTGAGGGAAGAAAAGGTGTCAAGAGCGCTAGCCCCCAACGAACCGTTACATCAAAATAGATGTTCGAAACCTTATAGGATCAACTCTGCTTACCGGCTTCGTGGGCTCAGCCATTAAGAGGGAGGTACTGTCAAAGTACGATCTACCAAGCCTCAGCTCACTCAGCCACAACAACCGAGGTCCTTTCATTAGTCCTTGACTTACAAGTCTTAGGATCACGTTTGGCTCGGTTTGGTTATATTCTACTTCACCCTTTTCATTTATTCGCTTCACTTTGGTACCCTTTGGTTCATGTACAGGCATGTATGCCCACCTTCATTCTTTCTAGTACCTTCGCTCCACATATCCTCATCCTAGTCTCCATGTCTAATGCAACCCTGTTGCATATCTTAAATGTTTCTCTCTCCCTATATAAGTTACCTATTATCTGTATGTATTCTCCATTCAGATAATCGACTTAGTTAGACATACGTCCTCTAGTTCTTAAGTTCCTTCATCCACCACTCGGTTCTGACAACCTCAGTCACCAACCGAGCCTCGTCCAAAATATAGTGGCTCGGCAGATAGATAGGCACAACACATGAACATTGAAGCCAACACCACGTCAGTCTTTGGCTCATTGGACCAAGCTGAACCACCCGAACCAAGGGTGTGTTGTGCACACACTTAACAGAATCACAATGTCAAGTTGTGCAAAGCACCGGTGGTGGTAAGGAGCGGTCAAATGGTCAAGGCGTGAAAACTACTGTCTATGTTGAAGGAGTAATACTACTACTTATACATTGTTGCACTTTCGACATGTGTGTGAGTGAAAGAAAATAAAGTGAATCTCTTTGGGATAGATATGGTGATCCTCCATGCTATACATATCACCATGTTGCATCTATGTGAGTTATTTTTGTTTGGTAACCCTTGAAAATAATGCATCCTTCCTTTCTATTTATACTCTGATCTTTTTCTTCTTTGCCTTGAGTCCTGGTCATGTGTGAGGTTCCCAATGAGGGATACGGTGCTGGTAGGTGCATATATGCGTGACTTCTTCTCTTCTCCTGCTCCTGAGCTGTCCAGACTCTGTCCATCCTATTCCTGACCTTCCTTCTATTCATTCTTGTTGACTCCTCTCCTTCCATGTTTCAGGGCTGGCTTGGTATCTTCTTTCCATATTTTCTGTTCCCTAGCCACCCAGGCACCTTTTACCCCAGGGGCAAAATCCTGTGGCTGTGTGCTATCTAAAAGTGTCTGTAGCTACAAAAAATAATCTAAAATGTTCGATTTTTTGTGTGTACCCTTGGGGTCCTATTCTAATTTGTTTTGGTGCGCATATATCTGGTGTGTAAATCTGTGTTCTCTAGTTATTTACTATTTTGGTGTTTTTATCTATTTTTTGGTATCTCTATGTGGGGTGAGTCTCTATTTACAACATTCAATGTGGTCAAACTCATCCCAGCTACCAAGAACCTGATACTGGGCTGAAGAGCTGAGCTACCCCCACCACCCAAGCTGGTGGATAGAGAAGAACACTATGTGGTGGAGAGGGTGTTAGACAGTCAGTTGATGAGGGGTCAACTCTACTTCCTAGTGCAGTGGGAGGGGTATGAATATGAGGAGAACACTTGGGTAGTGGAGAACATAGCAGCACCAGCAAATGTATAGGAGTTTTATCACTCACACCCAGGAGCACCATGAAGGGTTTGGTCAATGGCCTTCAAATCACTCATGTCACATTCTTCAAAGACACAGCACTCCAGAAGGGGGGGTAATGCTAGGGGACCACCCATTTCAAGTCCCAAACCAATCCCAAGCCAATCCATCTGTACTAATGGTTACCAAGCCAAACTGCACATTCAGGCAACAAGTGAAGCAACAGTCTCTCAGTCCAGGTACAAGGCATCCTGTTCCAAGAAACTGAGGCACTGGCCCAAGTACCATAATGCCAGATACAGATCATGGGGTTAACATAACTTCAGGCCCAATTGAAGGGTAAGGTATGCTGAGGAAGCAGGAAGTGGGCAAAAGTATATAGGTTGCATAGCTCACTAGCAAGGGATCCTAAGTTTTCCTCTTAGGATTTCCACCTTGCTAGGTGAGACCCCCTTCTCTATATACACAGTTCAATAGAGCTTAGGATTTCCCCCTTGCTAGCTTTGTGTGATCTCAGTAACAACCTCAGTGAGCTTTAACAGGGGTTGTCCTTACAATTATCCAAACATCTTTGTACACCCCAAAAGAGACCTTACCTCTTTACCACCTCCAAGGCATTAACAATTCTTTTTTTTTCTTTACTAATCTACTGGTTCCCCTTGGCAATCCTCTTGTTTTCTTCTCTAAGTCCCTGAACCTCCACATTCAAAGACTTTACTACCTCCACCAGCCCCTTAAGGATCCTCCTGAACTCCAATTCCATCACCTCCATACCTCTTGACCTAAGGAGCACCTCCACCCAGCTCCTCTTCAGATGGATCCCCTCAGGCTCCTTCAAGCCATCATAAGCCTTCCTCTTGCCCATTGCCTTTGATGATCCCAGACAGTTCTTCTTCAGCATCCTATCCTCATCATCCTAATCTGTAAGGGCAACCCCTGTAGTGTTTGCCAAGGTTGCTGAAGTCACATGACTGAAGCTAGCAAGGGGGAAACCTGAGTCTATTAGATTGTGTACATATAAATAGAGTCTCACCTAGCAAGGGGGAAAACCTAAGAGGAAAACTTAGGGTCCCTTGCTAGTGAGCTATGCAATCTATATACTCATCATCTGCTTCCTGCTTTCTCAGCATACCTTACCCCTTGATTGGGCCCAAAGGTATGATGTCCCCAGAATCTGTATCCAGTACTATAGTGCTCAAGCTGATGCCCCAGGCTCTCAGTTCAGTATGTTCCATATCTGGACCAAGGTGTTATGACAGCACTTATTGTCTGAAAGAGTAGCTCAGTTCAGTAATGCTTGGTATGGTCGGATCAGCTTGGTATCAGCTTGGGATTTGAAATGGGTGGTCCCCTGACATCACCCCATCTTCTAGAGTGCTGCATCCTCAAAGCACATGCCATGATCAATTTGAATGCCATTGACTAAATCCTTTGGGGCACTCCCAGGTGTGCTATGGTAGAATTCCTGTACCTTCACTGGTGCTGCCATGTCCTCCTCTGCTACCCAGGTGTTCTCCTTGTACCTGTACCCCTCCCACTTCACTAGGAAGTAGAGTCAACCCCTTATCAACTGACTGTCTAAAACCCTCTCCACCATGTAGTGCTCCTCTCCATCTACCAGCTTGAGTGGCAGGGGAGGTTTATCTCTTCAGCCGAGGATCACGTCTTCAGTGGCTGGAATGAGCTTGACCACTTTAAGGACCAGATAAAGTCAGGACATGGATGGAGGAAGCTTGAGTCTGTACGAGTGTCTTCCTACTGTCAGGGTTCAGCTTAGAGTTCATTGTCAGTTGTTGTTTCTTGTTTATGTCTTTCCATGTCCTTCTGTGACTTTCCATGTCTTTGTTAAGTGTGTGTACACATGCTCTCAGTTTGGGTGGTTCGGCTCAGTCCAATGAGCTGAGGTTTGGATGTGGTATCAGCTTCAACATTCTTGCATTGCGCCAATCCTCCTGCCCGTGCCACTGGATTTCAGATGGATGTTTGGTAGGTGTCTGAGATGCTTGGTACTGAACAGTTGGACTACTAACTTAAGTACTGGTAGTGTATGTCTAACTTAGTCAATAATCTGAATGGAGAATACATACATGAGGACTAATTACTTATATAGAGAATGGGGTGCCATAAGATATGCAACAATTTTGCACAAGGCATGGAAATGAGAATGTAAAGTATGGATGTAACAATAGTAATATATGAAAATTAGGCATACATGCCCGTACATGTACCAAAGGTTACCGAAGCAAAGCGAGTGAGTAAATCAGAATATGTTTGAAGTGTGAGGTACCAAGCCAAGCTGAACTGAACTAAATAGTACTTGTAAGACTTGAAAGTCTGTAGCTTATAATACAGTATGCTGGACTTCGGTCAGTATGACCAAGTGAACCAAGGCTTGGTAGATCATACTTTGACAGTCCTTCCATAATGTTCCATGTCTTTCCATGTCTTTCTGTGTCCTTCCATGACTTTCTGTGTCCTGCCATGACTTTCTGTGTCTTTCCATGACTTTCCATGCCTTGTGCCTGTGGATTACACAATAAGCGCCAGGATAGGGTATATAAGTTGTGACTGGTGTAACAGTTAGCCCTCAGCTTGATCTCTGAGGATTACCACTACACCAGGTAGGCTCTCTATGTACTTACTACCAGTAACTCTTGTATAAACTGAGGATTACTGCTACACCAGGTGGAAAACCCCCTTATCAGCTCATTAAATATTGGAGTATCTTGTTGTTGTGACCTTGTCAATAGCATCACCCTCACAGAAGATCAAGCTCCCCTTCAGACAACCTCACACATCTTTTCCATCAGTTTCCACCTCATATCATGTCTAACCAAATCCCAGAGGGATATTGGGAGTCCCTGGGAGTTCCTGGGATTGCCTTCAGAAACATGTTTACCACTCAGGCAAACCAAGTTGAACTTCTAAAGCACCAGAATGAAGTACTTCAAGACCAGTTGAGGGCCCTGCAGAGCAATATGACCAGTGCTACCTCAGTCGCACCAATTGCAGCAACCCAGCACTTGTCTACCCACATCCCTGCACTCAGCCCCCCTCCTCATTGCTCTATCAAAGCAGCTGATCCAGAGAAGTTCACTGGAGATAGGGCAGACACAGAGGGATTCATTCGCACTGTGAAGCTCTCTATCACCCTTCAACCAGGAGCATTCCCAGATGAACAAACAAAAATGCTATATGCCCTCTCATTCATGTCAGGAGGCACTGCAACAACCTGGGCACAAAATAAGACACAAGCTATCATTGACGGAACCTCTTCAATCAGTACCTTCAATGAATTTGCTAAGCAGGTTGAAGCAGCCTTTGGAGACCCTGATCATGCCAGAACAGCCCATACCAAACTGCATGACCTCAAGATGATATCTAGCATGTTGGCAGAGAATTATACTGCACAGTTTGAGATGATTGCAGGGAGAACAGGCTTTAATGATGAGGCACTAGAGGATGCCTATGCACAAGGACTTCTGGTGACAATTCTAGATAAGATCCATGCACAACCATTTCTCCCATCCAATCTCAAGGCATGGAAGGAAGCCACATGTCAGATTGACTGCAAATATCACCGTCTTGTGGAAGTTAAGAAAGCACAAGAACCTCATGGTTCCCACCACACTGTCCCAACCTGTGCTACAACTACTCCTGCCATGTCCACACCCAGCATTGCTACACCCATGGATAGAGATTCCAACCAATGATGCACTGAGACTTGGATATTCTACAATTGTGGTAAGCAAGGCCATATTTCCCCAGCATGCCCAGAGCCCTGCAAGGAATGTGTCCACACAAACCTCACAGGAGCTGCACTCACAGACATGATCTCAGAGTCAGTAGCAGCTGCTCTAGATGCTCATGAGGCAGCACAAAGGGCAAGGGTCCAAGCTTCTGAAGAAGGAGGGAAACAGGGTTTTTAGGCAAGTCAGCAGTGAAAGACATGCCCCACTCAACCAATCAGTTTTCAGTTCTTGAAACATGTATGCTAGGGAATACTAGAGACATGCTACACTCATTGCCAGCCCTAGACCCAACTGAAACCCAACCAGTCATGCCTGAAATCAAACCCACCACACCAAATCCCAGAGAGCAACCCCTTCCCCTTCTCTATGTATGCTCAGCTGACACTTGCCAGTGCACCAAAGTCCCTCTGAAGGTCCAGTCTGTCAACACTGGACATCCTCTAGCAATTGATGCACTCTTTTAAGTGCATGCACACATGCTCTCAGTTTGGGTGGTTTGGCTCGGTCCAATGAACTGAGGTTTGGACATGGCATCAGCTTCAACGTTCTTGCATTGCGCCAATCCTCCTGCCCGTGCCACTGGATTTCGGATGGATGTTTAGTAGGGTTCTGAGATGCTTGGTACTGAATGATTGGACTACTAACTTAAGTACTGGTAGCATATGTCTAACTTGGTCAATAATCTGAACAGAGAATACATACATGAGGACTAATTACTTATATAGAGGATGGGGTGCCATAAGATATGCAACAATGTTGCACAAGGTATGGAAACAAGAATATAAAGTATGGATGTAAGAATAATAATATATGGCAAGTGGGCATACATACCCATACATGTACTGAAGGTAACTGAAGCAAAGTGAGCGAGTAATGAAGAATGTAATCAAAGTGATGTGCCAAGCCAAGCCAAGCCAAACCAAATAGTACTTGAAAACTTTGAGGTCTGTAGCTGTTAATACGGTATGTCGGACTTTGGTCAGTACAACCAAGGGAACCGAGGCTCAGTAGATTGTACTTTGACAGTACCTCCCTCTTAATGGCTGAACCCATGAAGCTGGTAAGCAAAGTTTGAACCATTAAGGTTTTGGATGCCTATCTGAGGTAAGTGGATTATTTGGGGGCTAAAATTTCCCAGGGTAGCCTTCTTCCATCACCATCTGTCACCCAGCCTCCCATGCCCCCCCCTCATTACATCCCAATGGGCTATGAAACTGACAAGGAACAACAATACCTTGAAGTGTGCTGAGTCAAGTGCCAATGCTGTAGGGAGGAGAAGGAAAAGGTGAAGCAGGAAGTGAGGGAAGCTGCTGAGCGTGAGCAGCATGAGGCTGAGGAGTGATATAAGTAGGAGGAGGTAGAGGAGTGGGAGTGTGTCTGCAAGCAGGCAGAGGAGGAGGAGCAGAGGCAGAAAGAGAGCAAGGAGCAGGAGGGGGTGCTGAAGGCCACTGCCAAGGCCAAGGCTGAGGCAACCAAAATTGCCAAGGCCAATGCTGAGGTGGAGAAGGCTGCTAAGGCTGAGCAGGTGCATGCAAATGCACAAAAAAACATGGACCAGATGAAGAAGGTCCACAGCACAGCTCCCCCTAAGCAGGACAAGGGGAAGCAGAAGGAGGTGGCAGGACTGAGTGGTTCAGCGAAGGGTACCAAGGGGGTACCAAAGCCAAAGCATGGCTGGCTGCCAAAGGTGAGTTTTTAGTATTTTTTTTTTTTGAATTTTTTTTGAATTTTTTTTGTTTCAAAGTCAAAAGAGGCCGGGCTTGCAGGGCAAGCTGAGCCAAATGGCACCCCCTGTGACAATTGCAGGAAGTGGGCCAATGTCTGTGTCATGCCCAAGGTCAGCATAGCTTGCACTGGGTGCAAGCTATGCAAGGTGAAGTGTGACCTGTTGGTTGGTTGCAAGAGGGGCTGGAGTTGCATTGATGACTCCGATGAGGCAGCAAGTGAGGCAGAGCAGCCAAAGGAGAAGAGGCTGAGGACTGGGGCCAGACCAAGCGCTGGGCCAGTCTCAGTGGAGGTCCCAGAGCAGGTGAGCGCGGTCTTGGGCCAGCTCACCTTGGTAATGGAGGTATTCACCAGCCTCTATGAGAGGCAGGTGGAAGTGGTGGAATGCCAGGTGGAGGCCCTGGAGCTGTTGGCCAGGTCTGTTGACCAGCTGGCAAGCATCCAGGCCATGATCCTTGGTTTGGGTTTGGGTTTGGGCTTGGGTCTGGGAGAG
>QFEC01014967.1:0-11292 GCA_003316585.1 Gomphus bonarii | reverse complement strand
GGCATAGAGATGGTGCTTACATAGCCATTGCAAAGCTTCTTGGACATGTCCAATGTGTGAGGTTTCATTGTCAGAATAGATGAGGATATCATCCAGGTAGATGATAGTGCAAACATCCAAAAGGTCACCAAATATGTCACTCATGAAGCATTGAAAAGCTGCAGGAGCATTGGATAGGCTGAAAGGCATGGTGAGCCATTCAAAAGATCCATAGCAGGTCCTGAAGGCTGTCTTCCATTTGTCTCCTTCTGTGATACAAATGAGGTGATAGGCATGCCTAAGGTCAATTTTGGTATAGATGTAAGCTTTCTTGGGAGCATCTAATAGGTCAGTTATTAATGGGAGTGGGTAGCAATCCTTTTTGGTGATTCTGTTAAGACCTCGGAAGTCTACACAGTGTCACAAGGAACCATCCTTTTTCTGCACAAACAACACTGGAGCCCCATGCAAGGAGCGCGATGGGTGGATGAATCCTTTCTTGAGGTGTTCATTGAGGAATTCTTGAAGTGATTGAAGCTCAGAGACTGAGAGAGAATAGATAGGACCAAGCAGGGGCAAGTGTAAAAGTATGATCTACCGAGCCTTGGTTCCCTTGGTCTTACCGACCAAAGTCCAACTGACCGTATTACAAACTACAGACTTCCAAGTCTTACAAGTACCATTTGGTTTAGTTCAGCTCAGTTCGGTACATCACACCTTACTATATTCTTCATTACTCGCTCGCTTCGCTTTGGTATCCTTTGGTACATGTATGGGCATGTATTCCCACCTTTTCATATATTACTATTCTTACCCCCATACTTTACATTCTTGTTTCCATGCCTTGTGCAACATTGTTGCATATCTTATGGCACCCCATTCTCTATATAAGTAACTAGCTTTCATGTATGTATTCTCCATTCAGATTATCAACTAAGTTAGACATACGCTACCAGCACTTAAGTTAGTAGTCCAACTGTCTAGTACTGAGCATCTCGGACTCCTACCGAATGTCAGCCCAAAATCTAGTGGCACAGGCAGGAGGATTGGTGCAATGCAAGAACATTGAAGCTGACACCACGTCTGAACCTCAGCTCATTGGACTGAGCTGAACCACCTGAAACAAGAGCATGTGTGCATGCACTTAACAAAGGGTAACTAAACAGGTTTTAGGCATAAGGGTACATGTCAAATTTAATACTAAAGAGTTCTTTGAAAGAGTGGAAGAAATGGCATTTAAAGTGAGCATGTGAGCAAGGTTACTGCAATCCTTGGGTCATGTGAACCTGAGGTTGCTGATTATTTTTTTGATTCTGTGGCTGAGGAATCTTTGGCCTTGGAGTCAGAGCTCACTTTGGCAGCACAAGCTTTGGGATTAGAGGAGTTCATTGACTTAGACTTTGGGCAGTCTTTTACCATGTGGCCCTTTGAACCACACAGGAGACAAAGTCCCTGGTTGATGCATCATTGACCCTCCTCAGGCAGAAGTTTACCATCCTTCCTGAACTTTGATGAAAGGTCGGGAGTCTTGGTATTGTTTGTGGATTTCTGGTTTCCACTGTTGTTGTTGTTGTTGTTCCTCTTATGGCTCTTTTGGTTGTTGTTAGAGCTGGAGGACTGGTTGGACTGGTTGGGGGGATTGGACCTGTTGGAGGACATGTTAGAACCTCAGGCAGGATTTGTGAGGTTTTTGTACTCCTTGCGTTCCCAATATCTGCTATCAATTTCCAATGTGAAGCTTCAAAGCTCAGCAAGGGACTTGAAGCAAGGAAAATTAAGGAGACAGCCCTTATTACGCTTTGGAAATCCCTTGTAAGCCATGTGAGCGAGGGTGGCATTGTTCCACTGGGTGCAAGTGGAAGCTTGGGTGAAGTCAATGAAGTAGCAAGCAGCTCAATGATAATCCTTCATGACTATTTTTTTGAGCTCTATTTCTGCTTGTGCAGCATTGTTGAAGGGCCCAAAATTCATTTTGAGCTCAGTGTGAAATTCTTCCCAGTTTGAGAGCTAGGTAGGCTCAGGAAAGATCTCACCTAGGATGGCAGGTTCAAAATATTGTAAGGTGGGGCCGGAGAGGTACAAGATGGCATACTGAATCTTTGATGCACCTGTCTTGAAAGTGGATGGGCAATCTTGGAAGTTCAGCATATATTGAAGGAAAAATGTACAGAGCTTAGCTTGATCCATGCCATCGTAAACCTTGGGTTTGTGAATTTTGGCTTAGGAGCCTGAATCTGCAGTGGCTGTTTGGGCAAGACATTTGAAAACCCTTTTAATGAGCTCGTCTGAGTCAATATTCATATTGACACTGTGAGCATCTTGGAACAGGTTATTGTCATCGTCCAGGTCATTGTTAGGGGGGCCATTATCAGGAGGCCCAGGAGGAGGGGTTCTGCATCCTTGGTCTCTGCCTTGACCGAAGTTTTCAGCATCAACCGTATTGGGGGAGCATACGTCCTCAGGTTGTTCAGAGATTCATTGTAATTCTGATATTACTTGCAGATTAGATGGGGTCGAGGATGCCGTAACTTGTCTAATGGTGCAAATACTAGAACGAGTGGTCATGGTGGACATTAATATGAGATCAGGAGTGTGAGTCAGAATATACTGTTAAGAATGGGCTAAACTGAGGTTCTTGCATATTACTCAAGTGAGATTGTAACTTTGGGTGAGGTTCAGAGTAGGGCTTTGTAAGGGCAACCCCTGTTGCACTTATGGAACATCATGCAGCGCTAGCAAGGGGGAAATCCTAAGTTATATATCACCCTATATACAATAAGGGAGTCTCACCTAGCAAGGGGGAAATCCTAAGAGGAAAGCTTAGGGTCCCTTGCTAGTGAGCCATTTGATCTATATACCAATGATCCATGCTCTACTTCCTCAGCATACCTTACCCTTCTCTTGGGCCTGAAGGTATGCACATCAGCTTCTATAAATACCAGGCATCTCAGGAGCCAATCTCCTGGGACCCAAACTGAGGTTCAGGTATTTAGCTCTTAGAGGTCTTGACCCAAACTGAGGTATCTTCCCTTAGCCTAAGTGACTTGGTCTCGGGTTGAGTGGGTCTCTTCCTAGCCTTCCCCAGCCCTCAGCTTCCCACCTTAGATCTCAGTTCACAGCTCAGGAACCTCATGGGTAAGTGCTAAGCTATTTCTTGGGCCTGAGAGTGCCAAATGTTTGGAAGGTCCTGCCAAAAACCTTGGGTCGTTCAGTCCATTCTTGGCTGAGCTGTGTTTGTTTCAGCTCAGGGCTTGATATGGGTTGTCCCCTGACAGGTTCAGCCATTATGAGGGAGGTACTGTCAAAGTACGATCTACTGAGCCTCAGTTCACTTCAGTCATACCAACCAAAGTCCTTGCATACCATATTACAAGTTACAGACTCCCAAGTCTTACAAGTACATTCAGTTCAGCTTGGTACCTCACACTTTGATTATATTCTTGTTCATTCGCTCACTTCACTTTGGTACATGTACAGGCATGTATGCCCACTTTTCATATATGACTATTCTTACATCCATATCCTATATTCTCGTTTCCATGCCTTGTGCAATGTTGTTACATATCTTATGGCAACTCATTCTCTATATAAGTAGTTAGTCCTCATGTATGTATTCTCCATTCAGATTATCAACTAAGTTAGACATATGCTATCAGTCCTTAAGATTAGTAGTCCAATCATTTGGTACCAAGCATCTCAGAAGCCTACAAAGCATCTGTCTGAAATATAGTGGCACAGGCAGGGAGATAGGTGCAACACAAGTACGTTGAAGCTGATACCATGTCTGACTTTGGCTCATTGGACCAAGCTGAACCACCCAAACCAAGGGCATGTGTGCATGCACTTAACAGACAAAAGGGCATGGCAAGCCATTCAAAGGACCCATAGTGAATCCTGAAGGCTGTTTTCCATTCATCCCCTTCTGCAATATAAACAAGGCAATAGGTATGCCTAAGGTTGATTTTGGTATAGATGCAAGGTTTCTTGGGAGCATCTAACAGGTCTGTTATTAGTGGGAGTGTGTCAGGGTTTGGTTGATAATTTTCCTATTTGCATTCGCATCTTGATTATGTAATAAGCGCTGGAGTAGGGCATAGGGTTGTGACTGGTATGACAGTGACTCCTCAGCTTGATCTCTGAGGATTACCACTACACCAGGTGGATTATCCCTTATTAGCTCATAAATATTGGAGTATCTTGTTGTTGTGACCTTGTCAATAGCATCACCCTCACAACAGATCAAGCTCCCCTTCAGACAACCTCACACATCCTTTTCATCAGTTTCCACCTCACAACATGTCAAACCAAACCCTAGAGGAATATTGGGAGCCCCTAGGTGCAGCTGGCACTGTCCTCAGAAACATGTTTGCCACCCAGGCAGATCAAGTTTGTAAGGGTAACCCCTGTTACACTTGTGGAATGCCACACAGTGCTAGCAAGGGGGAAATCCTAAGTTAGATGTTATCCTATGTACAGTAAAGGGGGTCTCACCTAGCAAGGGGGAAAACCCAAGTTAGATGTTATCCTATGTACAGTAAAGGGAGTTTCACCTAGCAAGGGGGAAATCCTAAGAGGAAAGCTTAGGGTCCCTTGCTAGTGAGCCATTTGATCTATATACCAATGGTCCATGCTCTACTTCCTCAGCATACCTTACCCTTCTCTTGGGCCTGAAGGTATGTACACTGGTTCTATGAATACCAGGCATCTCAGGAGCTAATCTCCTGGGACCCAAACCAAGGTTCAGGTATTTAGCTCTTAGAGGTCTTGACCTGAACTGAGGTATCTTTCCTTAGCCTAAGTGACTTGTATTAAGAATATAGTAATTCCCTTTTGTTTGAGTGATATGAGTCATCAGCTTCTTGGTTAGACTCTCTGAAGTTATAACTTTGGTTTATTCTACCCAGAATATTCCTCTCTGAAATAAGCGACGAGTGACATGGCCTTTAACGCGAGGCTGGTCCTAATGGCTTAGATGTGAGTTTCTAGTTTAACTTTAGAGTCAAGTCAACGACTTTGTAGGGTTGTTTTTATGAAGTTTTTATCACTGTTTGTCTTATGAGATACTGCTAGCTACTTATACAATGTGTATTTATGTAGCTCAGTCATGTTATTTCCTTTCTTGGATGATTTGTGAGAATATGACACGTATAGGGGCTGGTTGATAATACTGTGATGATTGTATGTCATCGCAGGTGACTTGTTGTTTAATCTCTGTGTGTATTGACTGTGTTTGAACATCAGCTTACGACGATGTAAGCTCAGTCATGGTCCATATCGGGTCTTTTTCCTTTTTGGTAGACGGCCTCAGAAGATACTCGTTCCGACTCGGTAGGCGATTGTCCACTCCATTATAACTGCAGACAGCATTTAGCTCGAGCCGCTGCCTCGTAACTTGATGCGTAACTACCAGTGATGAATGTAAATATGTGAAAAGTCTTTGCTAGACTGTGAGTCTGAGATACATGAGGGTTTGGGACATATGTTTGTTTTACATGTATATAATTGTATATACTTATTCTTAACAACTTGGTCTCAGGCCAAGTGGGTCTCTTCCTAGCCTTCCTTGGCCCTCAGCTTCCCACCTTAGATCTCTGTTCATAGCTCTGAAACTTCGTGGGTATGTGCTGAACTGTTTAGCAGGCCCAAGGGTGCTGAAGGTTTGTAAGGTCTTGCCAAAAACCTCAGGTCATTCAGTCCATTCCCAGCTGAGCTGTGTTCATTTTGGCTCGGGGCTTGAGATGGGTCATCCCCTGACAAAGTTGATCTCATACAGTGCCAGAATGAATTGCTTAGAGAGTAGTTAAGTGCTATGCAGAACAATATGACCGATGCTACCTCAGCTGCTGCAGTTGCAGCAACCCAGCACTTGACTAACCATATCCCAGTATCCAACTCCCCCCTCTCAACACTCCATCAAAGCAGCTGATACAGAGAAGTTCACTGGAGATAGGGCTGATACAGAAGGATTTATTTGTGCTGTGAAGCTCTCTATAACCCTTCAACAAGGGTCATTCCCAGATGAACAAACCAAGATTTTATACACACTCTCATTCATGTCAGGAGGCTCTGCAGTGATCTGGGCACAAAATAAGACCCAAGCTATCATTGATAGAATCTACTCAATCAGTACCTTCAATGAGTTTTCTAAGCAAGTTGAAGGAGCCTTTGGAGATCCTGATTGTGCCAGAACAGCCTGTACCAAACTGCATGACCTCAAGATGACATCTAGCATGACAGCAGATGACTATACCACTCAATTTGAGATACTTGCAGGGAGAACAGCCTTCAATGATGAGGCACTAGAGAATGCCTCTGCATGAGGACTTCCAGCAATGATCTTAGACAAGATCCATGCACAACCATTCCTCCCATCCAACCTCAAGGCATGGAAGGAAGCTGCATGCCAGATTGACCATAACCATTGTTGTAAAGAGTGAAATGGATTTATTAATAGCATCATAAGTTACCCACTTAGTTACATGTTACCACAACATTACTCCTGAGCGCCTTAGTATTTACCTATAAGTAGCTCACTTGTACTGTAGTAAATACCCCATTGGTAGAAAATCCCAGTCACTCCAGTGTTGAGTCCATCATCTTAGTGGCCATTGAGCCAAGTTTCTCATCGTCTTTCTGCTATTGTCTCAAATGCCTATGTCCTATGTTTTTACAACCATCACTGTCTTGTAGAGGTTAAAAAGGTACAAGCACCTCATGGACCCCATCGCACCATCCCAACCCACACTGCAACTGCTCCTGTTATCCCCACATCTAGCATTTCCACACCCATGGACATAGACTCCAATTGATGATGCACTGAGACTCAAACATGCTATAACTGTGGCAAGTGAGGCTATATCTCCCCAGCATGCCCAGAGCCCCACAAGGAATGTGTCCACACAAACCTCAAAGGTGTCTGCACAAACCTCAAAGGAGCTGCACTTACAGACATGATCTCAGAGTCAGTAGCAGCTGCCCTAGATGCTCATGAGGCAGCACAGAAGACAAAGGTCCAAACTTCTGAGGAAGGAGGGAAACAGGTTTTTAGGCAAGTCAACAGTGAAGGACATGCCCTGCTCAACAAATTGGTTTTCAGTTCTTGAAACATATACACTAGGGAATACAAGAGACATGCTACATTCATTGCCAACCATAAATCTAACTGAAACCCAACCAGTCATGCCTGAAATCAAACCCACCACCCCAAACCCCAAAGATCAGCCTTCACCCCTTCTCTATGTATGCTCTGCTGACACTTGTCAGTGCACCAAAGTCCTCCTGAAGGTCTGATCTGTTGACACTGGATGCCCTCTAGCAATTGATTCACTCCTTGACAGTGGTGCCACTGGAATGTTAATCAATGTTGAATTCATTTTGGGCTGAAAGGCTCAAAACCCATCACCTCCCTTGTGCCATACCTATCTATAACATTGACAGCACTCCTAATGAAGCAGGTTCAATCAAGGAAGAGGTTGACCTCATCTGCACATATGGGCATCATACAGAACATGCCACATTTTTGGTGACAAGCCTGGGATGCCTAGCTATCATTTTGGGATATACCTGGCTCACAGAGCATAACCCAGAGATTAATTTGCATTCAAGCGAGGTGAAGATGACTTGCTGCCCTGAGTCATGTGGTATTGAACCAATCAATGAAAAGCCTTGGGTTGAGACAGTCACAGACATTGAGGAAGACCACACATACCTCCCTGATCAACACACATGTGCTACAGCTGAAGAGCCATTGTATTCACCTGAAAATGGGGACAGACTCTTTGTAGTCTTTGTTGAGGAAGACCATGAAGAAATTGGTGCAAGCTCAACCACCTCACAACAACTCACCCAAAAGTTATTGGAGCTTACACCTACTAAATCCTTTGAAGATCTTGTTCCAAAACCTTATCAGGAGTTCTAGGATGTCTTCTCCAAGGAGTCCTTTGACAAGCTTCCCCCATGTAAACCCTGGGATCATGAAATTGAGCTAATTCCAGATGCTAAGTCCTTCAGCACCAAGGTCTATCCAATGTATCCCAATGAGCAAAGAGAACTAGATGCTTTCCTTGAAGAAAATTTAAGGAGTCATTGTATCCATCCCTCTAAATCACCCATGGCTTCCCCAGTCTTCTTTGTAAAGAAAAAGGACAGTGGCCTTCACTTCATGCAAGACTACAGGAAGCTTAATGATATAACAATCAAGAATACTTATCCCCTTCCCCTTGTACCTGATATTATAAACAAGGTTGCCACTGCCAAGGCCAAACACTTTACAAAGCTAAATGTCTGCTGGGGATATAACAATGTGTGTATAAAAGGAGATGAATTGACAGCAGCCTTCTGGACAAACTGAGGTCTATATGAACCTCTGGTGATGTTCTTTGGTCTCACAAATAGTCCAGCCACCTTTCAGATGATGATGAATGAAATATTCAAGGACCTCATTGACAAAGGGGTTGTAGTGGTGTTTATAGATGACATACTCATCTTCACAGAATCCCTTGAAGACCATTGAAAGACTGTACAATGAGTCCTTGAAATCCTTCACTCCAACAACCTATACCTGAAACCAGAGAAATGCATATTTGAACAACTAGAGGTGGAGTACCTTGAACTTATCCTCTCAGTAGGAAAGGTGGCAATGGACCCAGTGAAGGTAGCAGGAGTATGTGACTGGCCCATCCCACATAATGTCACCAAAATAAGATCCTTCCTTGGATTTGTCAACTTCTATTTTTAATTTGTAAACAACTTCTCTTATATTGCCAAACCCCTGAACAACCTCACCAAAGCCAATGTACAGTGATCCTGGGTGTTGAATGGACCAGAACAAGCTACCTTTGATGAACTTAAACACCTCATCACCTCTACCCCTACCCTTGTCCTCCCAGACCAGACCAAATGATTTTGCCTAGAAACAGATTCCTCAGCATATGCAACAGGTGCTGTACTATCTCAACTCTGTGATGATGGAAAGTGGAGATCCATTGGCTTTGTCTCAAAGAGTCTCTCAGACACAGGGCACAACTATGCTATCCATGACAAGGAATTACTCTCTGTCATCCATGGTCTAGAAAAATGGTATCATATCCTAGAAGGAACCAAGTACAAAATTGAGATCCTCAATGACTATCAAAACCTCACCTACTTTTGGTCTGCACAGAATCTAAACTGTCACCAAGCTCGCTGGTCACTTTACTTCTCTTGCTTTGATTTTGAATTGATCCACTGTCCTGGTTGCCATTCAACTAAACCTGATGCACTTCCAAGATGGGTAGATCATAAGCAGGGGGAGGAAGATAATCAAAACCAAATTCTACTCCATCCTAACATGTTCCATGTTAATGCCACTGGGGCACAACTAGTTCATGGTGAGGTCAATGAACTTCTTGACAGAGTCAAACACTACACAGACCAAGACGAGAAGGTTGTAAAGGCTCTCAAAGAACTTGGGTCATTTGGAAATATTTGAGGAGAAGAGTGGACAAGAGAGAATGGTCTTATTCTTTACCATGGCAAGGTATATGTCCCTCTTGACTCCAAACTACAGCATGACATTGTCAAAGCACACCATGATGCAAGCACCACTGGTCACCCTGATCGTTGGAAAACAACTGAACTTGTGTCCCAGAGCTATTAGTGGCCTGAATGGGACAGTACATTGCCAAATACATTAAGGCTTATGACCCCTGCAATAGGGCCAAAACCTTCCCTGCCCCCCCCCATTGGCAAACTCCTCCCCAATTGTATTCCAGACTGCAGATAGCAGGTTATCACTGTTGACCTAATCACAGAACTACCTGTCAGTCAAGGTTACAATGCTCTTCTTGTCACTGTAGACCACCTCCCCAAACATGCACACATTATTCCCACCACGTCTGATGTGAACTTAGTAGGAATTTCCAGACTATTCCATCACCATGTTTGGAAGCTCCATGGACTACCAGAGGAAGTCATCAGTGATCATGGCACTCAATTCATCTCCCAGTTCATGTGAGAACTAAATAAGCTCTTAGGCATCAAGATTGCTGCCTCCACAGCCTATCATCCACAATCTGATGGCCAAACAGAACAGGTCAATCAGGAGATTGAGCAATACCTCTTACTCTTTGTCAATCAATGTCAAGATGACTAGAATGGATCTCTCTCACGGAATTTGCATACAACAATCAAATTCACTCTGCAACACAGACTACCCCCTTCATGCTCGACAGTAGTTAGCACCCAAGACTTGGACTAGAACCAACCTGAGAAACCCAATTAGAAGCATTGGATGAATTCACCACTCACATGGAGAAGGCCACTATTAAAGCATGCTCTGCCCTGTCAAAGGCTGCAGATGACATGGCATGATTCTATGACCTACACCATCAGACTGCCCCCACATATAAGATTGAGGATAAGGTCTGGCTAAAAATTACAACCACTCAGTGTGAGGGTGATGCTATTGACAAAGTCACAACAACAAGATACTCCAATATTAATGAGCTGATAAGGGGGGATTCTCCACCTGGTGTAGTGGTAATCCTCAGAGATTAAGCTGAGGGGTAACCATTACACCAGCCACAACTTATATACCCTAATCCAGTGCTTATTATGTAATTGGAAGACACAAGGCATGGAAAAACATAAACAGGAGACAACAAACTGAACAATGAACTCCAAGCTGAACCCTGACACTTGCCCAATGAAGAAGCTAGACAATAAATGGTTGGGCCCTTATGTAGTAAACAAGATCATATCATGGAATGCCTATGGCCTCCAACTTGTAAGGGCAACCCCTGAAGCACTCACCAAAATTACCAAGGTCAATGTCTCAGCTACTCAGTTTGGGATGTCTCACACTTGGACCGAGCAACTGTTGCTTCACTTATCACTTGTATGTGTGGTTCAGCTCAGTAACCATCAGTACAGGCAAATCAATTCAGCATTGGTTCAGGTCATGAAATGGGTGGTCCCCTGACACAACTTCCCTCATCCTTTGGTCATACCCATCCAGTCTTCTCTGTCAACCTCCTACATCCCAACCAAGAGGATCCAATCCAAGAATGATATGCTCAACCCCCATCCCCTGTATTATCTGAGATGGAATCCCTGAGTATGAAGTCAAGAGGATCCTAGACAGCAGGGTTCACTGAGGACAACTAGAGTACCTAGTCTGCTGGAAGGGTTATGGAGCTGCAGATGACCTCTGACTACCTGTGAAGGATGTTTCTGGAGCAAAGCAACTTATCAAGGAGTTTCATCAGCAAAACCCTGAAGCTCCACAGCATATATCAGCTACCCTATATGCCACCCTCCCCTTTTGAACCTTAG
>QFEC01014955.1:0-34742 GCA_003316585.1 Gomphus bonarii | reverse complement strand
GTTTCCAAAATAAGAAAGAGAACACTTAATCATGTTTGACTAAGCAGACGGGGATCCCGCGAGGCGAGATCTAACAGGTAACTGTTACACCAGTCACACTTATATACCCTAGTGGAAGGTCACAGAAAGTCACAGAAGGTGACAGAAAGTCCCAGAAAGTTATAGAAGGCTACTGAAGGTTATGGAAGGTGATGGAAAGTTAATAAACTCCAAGCTGAACCCTGACAAGTGAAGGTTCATGAGGAGAACATCCATCTGTATCATTAATAATGCAGCCAAGACTCTTGAGTGTCTGACAGACAGTCTCAACAGCATGGAGGTAGATATTGATGGACTTAGTGGGATCATAATCAATCTGGTAGAAGCTCTTGAGGTGAGAACCATGGTGGACCTCTGTAATTGTGCATTGATGACCTTCCAGCCTCCAGTGCAGATGTCTTGCCAGAAACCAAATACTGGAGTTTGAGGTAAGGCTTGACCAGATAAAGAAGGTAAGTCACCTATCCTCTACTTTGGAACTCTCAGGAACAGTAGCTGTAGGCTCATCTGTGATCCAGGTAGTGCTAACTCCTATAGAAAACATTTCCATCCCCTCCTCCCAAACATTATAGTTTCCTTCCTCAAGGGATGGCACCTTGGAGAGCATATTGATCTGGTTGTTGAGGGGTGATGTAAGGGCAACTCTCCTTGAGTACTGACAAAGGAGCCCTAGGCTCATCAGACTAAGGTAGAGGGGATCCAAAGTGAGTATGTATTAGTGACAGTTACCAGTGTAAGGGCAACCCCTGTAACATTTGCTGAGGTTACCAAAGTCACACAACCAAAGCTAGCAAGGGGGGAAACCTAAGTTTATTCACAAGATACTCCAATTATTATGATCTGTTGAGACTAATCCATCTGGTGTAGTGGTAATCCTCAGCTTATACTGTGATTAAGAGTGCAGGGGGATTGGGGATAATTCAGAGAATAGGGCAACTATTCTAGGATTGATATGGAATGTGCACTTATGAATATATGCTGTGGGATTTGACTGTACTAGCCAAATGACTGAGGGATGTTGAAAGTAGCCTTTTAGCACCTGTACCAAGGGGATGGCTTGGTACTCTAGGATATCTGTAAATTCAATAGAAAATCAAATGGGTACACTGTGTGCTTGAAAATTTGTGAGAAACTTCTTCATGTAACTGATAACTTCTCTGCATTTCTTCAGGTCTCAAACAATGAGCCTTGGTTGGGAATTGTGATATTGATGTGAGTGAAGCACTGGTAAAAGCAAGGCAGATATAGCATGAAGGACTAGTTCTATGTTGTGTCTAGGTACTACTACTTATACATTATTGCAATACTAATGTCGTAAGAGTAAAAGAGGGAATAAAATGCTTTGGGATAGGGGTAGCTGTGCTCCATATTACACATATCACAGTGCTGCATATATGGGGCCCACTTTTGATTGGAAGGTTCTGAAAATGCTTGAGTCTTCTTTTCTTATATGTTTTTTGATTTTCCTTTAATTCTCCTGAGCTTGAGTCATCTGGTGCAGTCCCAATGAGGTACATGGTGCTGGAGGGTGCATATATTCACTTCCTTTTGTCCCTCTCCATTCTTGATCAATCTGGAACTTATCCATACCATTCCTCATTTGTTTTCCTTTGTTTTCCACCATCTCCACTCTCTCCATTGTCCTAGGGTAGTCCTCTATCTCCTTTCCATTCTTTCTGCTCCTTAGCTGCCCAGGCACCTACCACCCTGGTGTTAAGAATGGGCTGAGCCAAGGTTCTTCATAAGTTCACATGAGGTTGTGACTTCAAATGAGGTTCAGGGTAGGGCTTGGCTTTAGCTTATGTGCTGCACTGTCCAGATCCCATAAGATCCCTAATTTCTGAGGGCAAGGTCTGACAGAATACTTGGGGTAATCTTAATCAATTTTCTGACTACAGAACTACTAATTTACATATGTATTATATACTAGATTAGTATTTCAAATAGTCAGAAGAATTTCAAATCAAAAGAACAAACAAGGGGATTCTGTTAGGATCTCACCTCACAAGATCCCCACCTACTCTGTCATCATGATTGAGTCATCCCTTTACCTTTTCAAGTAACCCTGCTCAGTCCCTTTGTTTACTCAGCCTAGTTCTAGACCTTGCTCTGTTTATTTGTTTAGTTTCTCCACTCATGATATATTTTCCTATTCTAGTAATTTCCATTGCCTCATGCAACAATCTTTATAACACACCTTGCCCAAACCTTATTCTTACTCATCCATGTTTCACCTCACTTTTGTTTTAATTCCTGTTCTGGAAACCCCTTTGTTCTTTTGATTTGAAATCATCCTGACTATTTGAAATACTAATCTCATATATAATGTGTATGTAAATTAGTAGCTCTGTAGTCAGAAAATCAACTAAGATTACCCCCAGCTTCCATCAGACCTCACCCTCAGAAATTAGGAATTGTACAAGATCTGGAAGGTGCAGCACATAAGCTGAAGCCAAGCCCTACTCCAAACCTCGCTCATTTGTTACAACCTCATATGAGCATTTACCAAGAACTTGGCTTGACCTGTTCTTAACAGATTTCTAGAACAGGAATTAAAACAAAGGCAAGGTGGGACATGGATGAGTAAGGATAAGGTTTGGGTGAGGTGTGTTACAAAGATTGTTGCATGAGGCAATGGAAAATACTAGAATAGGAAAGTGTACCATATGCAAAGAAACTAACTGAATAAACAAAGTAAGGTCGAGACTCTGGGCCCAGTAGACAAAGGGCTGAGCAGGAATACTTGAATAGGTGAAAGTATTACTTAATCATGATGGTTAAGCGAGTGGGGATCTCATGAGGCAAGATCCTAACACCCAGGGGCAGAATTCCATAACCATGAAATATCTAAACTAGTGTAGAACTATGAAAAATAGAGATAAATGTTCACTTTCTTTTGTAGATCCTTCAGATCTTTGAAAGGCTTAATATCACATGCATATAATGAGTCCAGGAGTCAGTGTTGTTTATCTACTGACTATTTTTGTGTTTTTAGCTATTTTAACTATGTGGAGGGTAGTTGCTAAGTATTTATAACATATATAAGGTTTACTAGCAACAGATACATTGAAAGCCCACCTGGTGTAGCAGTTATCCTCAGAGATCAAGCTGAGGGGTAACCATCACACCAGTCACAATCTTATACCCTACTCCAGCACTTATTATGTAATCAGAAGATGCAAGGTGTTAAGTCCAGAGTCGAAGATGTCTTGTCTGGAGGTTTTCTAGAGTGGTCAGGCTGTTGAAGTCAAACTGGGGTATGGAGTCAAAAGGACTTGGCTTCAACTTATGTGTTGCACTGTGAGGGTGATGCTATTGACAAAGTCACAATAACAAGATACTCCAATATTAACGAGCTGATAAGGGGGGTTCTCCACCTGGTGTAGCAGTAATCCTCAGTTTATGCAAGGGTTACTAGTAATACATATTTACAGAGTTGTCAGAGCAGAATTGTGGAGTAGGAATGGAGGTAATGAGGAGGAGACTAAATTGATATTTGAACTAGAGAACTAGCTATGAATACATGGAGGTTTAAATACATTCAGAACATGGGATTAATATGGATCAGGGTCATCTGAATGCAGAAGAGATACTATATTAGGATGCAGGGGTGCTAAATGAGGGATGGGATCATGTGGAACTATGGAACATACTAGAAGATAACATAGGAGATAATAGAAGGGATGATGTGGAGGTCCATGTGTGTGATGTGGAGGTCTGTGTGTGTGATATGGAGGTTTGTGTGTGTGATATGGAGGTCCATGTGTATGATGTGGAGGTCTGTGTGTGTGACATGGAGGTTTATGTGTTGGATTGATGAAGTGGTGAGGATGACAAGGATAGAGTACAGAGTGTATGGAGGTCATGTGGAGAGTATGAAGAGTATCTGAGGTGCAGAGTGTGACAGAGGGATGAGTTTGATCTGGAGGGGTGTGGAGATGGATGATTAAGGGTGCTAAAGATGGAGATTTGTTGGAAGTGATCTGGGATCTAACACAAGGTGTGGGAGTGTAAATAAGATGAAACAAGATGAAACTCAAGCTGAACCTTGACACTACCTCAGTATCTGTGACAACTTCAGCTTGACTTTGCTAGCTCAGACAGCATGAAGTAATCTCAGATACAACCATCTGACCCTCAGGCATAACATTCAACCCTTTGGATTTAACAGTTACTGTCATTTGAGCAGTGTGATTGCCAGCCCTAATAGAGAAGACACTTTTTTCTAATGTAAGGACAACCCCCAGAGCATCTGCAGAACTTCACATGGTGCTAGCAGAGGAAAATGCAATGAAAGTGGGGCCTTGCCTAGCAGAAGGGAAATCCTAAGAGAAAGGCCTGAGGGTTAGTGACCCCCCTATATATGCAAAGGTTCTACTATACATAGAGTGTAATAATGGGCAATTTTAGGTTATTGTTGTCAGTGACAGCTAAAACCCAAAAGAATGAGGAGCAAGCAATGAGAGAAAACTAATCTAAGACCGGACCGCACTAAATTGGGGCAAGGCCTGGACACGTAGAGGAGTATAACCAAGAGATATGAAACTATTTTTGTCTCAGGGAGTGATGTGCCATGTTATCCATTTTTGACAGTTTTGAGATATAAACCAACAAGAGGAATACACACCGAAAGCGACTATATTATCAATCCTGCTGAATGTATCACTCTCAAGATCGATATCGAAAAAAAGCGTCACGGTAATACAGAAGAGATCAAACTTATCCCAAGACAATGATATGGAATATTTCATTTCCCCCCCAAACCCAATTCAACACTCCGACCCCGACATCTCGTAATCGATCGGAACATCCTTCCGCTCCAACCAACAAGCATCCTCGCTCCCCAAATCCACGCCCGTCCCCCAGTCCAACCTCCTACGGGCCGGAAGCTCCTTCAACTCCACGCACCTGTCGTTCGGATCCCCCCGTTCGTTCGGCTCCCCTCCGCGCACCACCACATAATGCTCGCCGTGCCACCCAACAAAGTCCAAGGCGGGAAGCATGGCCGCGACAGACCTAGCCTGCGCCGTCCACACGTCGCTCTGGAACTGAAAGTCTTTCTCGGTCATGAGGTTGGGCTGGGGCCGGCGGGCCGACGCGGATGCTAGGTGGAGCATCGATAACGCGAAGAAGCGCAAGAAGTACCGCGTATATAGGTTCTGAAGGAATGAGAAGAGATTTGAGTGAATGGCGTCTCGGAAGGCATGACGGGTTACGGTAAGGGTACTTACGATCGGCTGGTCTGACATGGCGACCGATAGATGCATGGCGAGCATGCCCGTCGGCACCATCTCGACCAGGCCCTGCACTGTCTGGTCGTTGAGCTTGGGAATCCTCACCCTCAACACTCTCAGGCCCGTGAGACCCACCAACAATTTCCTGACGAGATCCCACGGACAATCGCCCAGATCGAGCCGCCTCAGCCGCGTCCGCATGCGCAGAAACGAGACCACACTCTGAAAGAGCGACGGCTCGTCCTCGTGGCCCACCATGATGAACCGAAATGCCCGAAGATGCGGCAAAAACGTATGCTGGCCGTCGATCACATGATCGCTGCCAAACACCACGCTTGCCGCACCAGGGCACTCAAACGTCCCGTGCAGCGTCAGCGACTGCAGAGTCTGTGCGTGCGCAATGCGCGTCAGGACAAAGTGCGAGATACGCGTGTCCACGAGGTCGAGGTGCGTGAGCTTTTGGATCGTCACCGACTGGAACGCTGTGTCCCAGGAGTGGTGCCGCATGAGATAAGCGCCCAATGTGAGGTGAACGAGGGTTGCTTGGTTGTGGTCGAGCACCTCGCGGACTTCACCCATGTCAGCGAATCCGTCGTCGTCTTCGGCGCGGAGGGTGAACTGGCGGAGGTTGTGGAAGCCCGCTGCGCCTTCGGCGTCAAAGTGCCAGCCACTGCAATGAGAGGATGATCGGTTAAAAGCGTCAGTGGCGTTGCGTTTTTATCTGTTCTAAAATTAGTGTTTTGCGTACATGAGGCCGAGACCACGCAGGTGGGGGTGCGTAGCCAAAACTGCCTGTATCATATCGTATCTCATCTCGGGATATCCGATCCACTCGAACTCTTGTAAGGCTTTGAAGGCCGGTAATGCCTCACGGAACATCCCTTAATGTGCATTATGAGAAAAGGAACGTCGGTCCAACATTTAGATGCCACGACGTACGTTTCATCAAGTCTAGTAAATCGCATTCCTCATAACTCCAGTGTATCCTGAGCGTTTTGACCGTCTTTGCGAACACGGGATCTTGCTTCACGCGATCGAATATGTCCAGGCCGCGATTGAGGTTGTTGTCGTTGTCGTCCCCGAAGTAGATGTCAATTGTACGGAATATGAGTCGCCGAGCAATGCCACGATGAAACCTCGAGACGTATAGCCAAGTCCGCAAATGGAAACGGGGGATGTGAGACGCGATCATTTCCCATATCTCCGGGGGCGTGCGACGGTGTGAGGGCTGAGCCGAGAACGGTGACTGGTAGTTAAAAAAAAGAGGATGTGTAAGTCAAAGAAAGTGTGCGTGTGTGTCGGAGAAGAGCGCTCATGAAAACAATAACCACGAACATTAAATTCTTGTCGAATCTGAGCTAGCATGTCCTGATTTGCGGGGTTAAGTTTGGCAACTGCATGGAAATCTGCGGGATTCCAAGTAAGCAGGTGCAGGTGACGATGATCAATGGTTATGCAATGCCCACCTTGATGTGCACGAGCCAGGAGCTTATCTGCTGCTGCTCGCCTGGCACCCCCTCTGGCAATGAGTGCCTTGGAGACTTTATCTCCATCCATGTTCGGCGTTGCGAGAAACACCTCCAAGTAGCGTTCTACCTCATCCCCGTACCTGCGTTTGGTAACATTCCAAGGTTCACCAAAGCACGATGAAAGAGAGAGAGAGAAAGAAAGAACACGACGCACCTCCCAGAATCAATCATGCTCAGCGCGGTCTGGAGGAGGAACTCGGCCTTCTGACATGTGGTGAGGTTCTGAGCCGCATGAAGGACTGTTCGAGTGAGCTCGTCCTCGGGCTGCGGTGGCATGTCGGACGGGGTTGAAGGAGGGATGTGAAGACCCATAAGAGCTGTCCGATAGGCAAGCCAAGGGCTAGTATGCCAAGCCAATGTTCGGCATTCACGCTGCCGACAGACGTGCGCGCTCTTCTTTTCGTCCTCGACTTCTTTTACGTCTGCAAGGTGTCAGTCACACACATATTTTAGCCTGTCCAACCACACAATGAAACCCGCTTCTTACTCACAGGTGATGGCTGAGCTAGTGGAGTAACACATTGCGTGCACGCTGCACCGCATTGGAGCTGTGTCTACATTGGCTTTTCTATTTCCTAATGCGGCTCATGGGCTTTGACACAAATGGCGTCCGAGGCGAGCAGTGGCCTGCTATTCTGAATAAATAAATCCACGAACCAATTTCATCCCAGCTCTCAACAGTCTCTTACTCTTGCGATGCCAAAGGCATTGGACGAGGTTTCGACGAGGAGCAAGTTTGCACATGACTCGCAACACCAACTAGGGATACTACCTCCCACATTGTTTGGTTGGATACTTGCTTCTGGGCTATGGGGACGATGAACTGGGCTGCGGGATACTACCTTGCTCTGCGGTATCCAACGAACCAGCGAACCAATAATGAAAATAATTTGTTTCTGAACCTCTAGCTGGTTCTTCTATCTGGGTACCCAAAGCTCAATTATTGCAAGTCTTGTCATACCCTTGGGCAGTCTAATGGCTTTTGACTTAAATTGAGATTTGTGGTTTTCTTCACCAGGAATGTCGGGTTGCAACAGCTGTTGCTCGCTTAATTCCATATCTCAGCTTCTCGATATTCGAGCAATCATACGAAGCAAGCAGCAGCTTTGACAGGATCTGGAATATTCATGATAAAGACACCTATGACAATGTGTTGTGATTTCTTTCATATGTTGGCTAGCTTATTTGCTCTTAGGCTACCCAAAGCGCTTAGAAACCGAGATTTGAACAAATATCAATGATTACTAGCAGAGGGCTTGTCTCGTGGACTTTCTTGTACCGGTTCTTCATATTCTGTGCTATTGGGACAGTCCTTGGCAATGTTTTAGGAGGCTAGAGCCACTAACTTTCTTTTCTGTGCAGAGATTTTCTGCCTGCAACGACAGCCCTAGTATTCCAACTGAAGAAACTAAAGAGCCAGCACCATGTCTGTTTGTTTTTTTCCGCAATTTGTCTTAAGATGATGTCTGCCATACCCGCTCCTTCAAACTTCACTTTTTCGGGCGCCAGAAGCTCCGCTACAGGCTGCTTTTGGTCCAAGCTTGTCATATTACTGAAACCACAACCAATCACCCATTCTGTCATGGATATTCGTCTTTCTCTCAGCTGAGTTGTCGCATGAGCAAAAGAGTCCCTACAGCAGCAGCCGGTTACACACAGATTCGTTAGGAAGACAGGGCCTGTCAATCTGGCTCCAAGGTTTACACAAACGGTGTTACATACACCAGGGGCATAGGTTTTCCCACAGGGAAAATCCTGAGGAAAACCCAAAAAGCTGGTTCAATTTCTCTTCAATTTCTTCTCTGAGAAATTTGTGACAGAACTGTGAATTTAATCCTCATTTTGTGGTTCATGATAATCATGGGAAAATCAAAATATCTTTTCCAGATATAACCCTAAATAAAACATTGGAACAAATAAAAAATTTCAAAAGATCTTATAGGGTATTAAAATCATGTGAAAACCTAAGTTTGAACTAGGATTTTGCTAACAAGGAAAATCCTAACAGAATGATGATATTTTGCCCAACAAAATTAATAAAAAAGGTATGTTGAGGTTGAGGTTTTCTTTTGTTGAAAATGAAGAGAAAACTGTATACTTTCATGGCAGGGAAAATTATGAAAATCTTTCTGGATATATTTTGCACTGTGTTGTGATAATCTGGCCAGGGAAAACCAAGATGTAAGTTATAAATTTGCAAGGGTTTCATCTCTATATATCAAAATTGGGCCAAACTGTCTGGGGATAACCAATTTCTAACTCCAGGTCAACTGGCAAAGTCTGTACATACATAAGAAATCTTTAACATTTGTATTGCTAATCTATATCCTCTCTCTCCTTGACTCTAACCTCTCAGGTTACCAGATCTCATCTTACACTGGTGTTTCCAGAGCTACTGTCTGCATAATTCACTCCAAACATTTCCCTAGCCTTCAAAACTCTTCAGGAGGCCATCTAACATGGTTTTCAGATACTAACATTTGTCATGCTATCTACCTTATTGGCTCTGGTTTGGCTGAAAATACAACCCATATCATTAAAGTTGTCTCTGTCCATCCTCCTATTAACCTTGAAAGCATATCAAACCATCTCCCCACAGTATACAGCTCCATATCATCAAATATCTTTCCCATAACCTAATTATCTTCCCACTATTCTATCGCTCAGACCCTTCAGTCTTATTCCTGTAGCCAAAACAATAACCTTTTCAATGATATAACTGAAATCAAAGTCTATGTACTTCTCCCTCTCCCTACCTTGTTTCTTGAATTGGCACATTCTTGCAATGTTAACTGAATCCTGATCTAATGGGAATCTGTTTTATCAACTTCTTCGTCCATTATGACCTTCTCCTGATCTTCATAATCTTGCAGTGATAAGGTAATGATTCAATGTCTGGCATGGAGTTTTAGAGGAATAGAATGGAATGAATGTCAGAGAGTGGGGGATGAAGGCTGATGGGTAGTTGTTGGTAACCTCATCATCTGTCAGTTTGTGACTAATGGGTTCTAATTGACAATTGAGGGAGAAAATATCATGAATGTAGGCTGTTCTGCCCAAATTTGCATTGTGTGTGGCAGAATAGATTTTGAGAGAGTGACACGTGAAACATTCTTGATAAAGACAGCTATGAACCTTACCTTTTTCATTAAATGTCAGCTGACTTTTGTTCTTAGGCTACTCAAAGCTTATTTACCGATGTTTGGCCAACACCCAGATGCTATTTCCTCCCTGGATCAAAACACTATGATCAGGTTATGGTTTGATTTCCTACACCTTCTTGTGCTGGGTTTTCGTATTCTATGCTATCGGGACCCATTCCTTAGCAACATTCGGGGAGCTAGGCTGAGAAAAACCTATTTTTATGTGCTGACATTTCGTTGACTTTCAGCCTATACTGACACCCTTATCAAAATGAAATGAAAATAAAATAAAATAAAAAATTCAAGAACCGATACTATGTTTTTTTTCCACATTCTTTACTATGGTGGTCGGCGCCCTCCATATCCAAGCTGCTTTTTTGGGCACCAGTGGTTCCCCTATAACTCATCTCTCGCCATATGTTCTGTCATTATCTCTCCCTTGCTTAGCTTCCAATATATGGCATTGGCCAGGATGTAGAGGAACGTGAATTAGGCGGCATTGCCAAATTTAAAACTGAGCTAACGATGGCACCCGAAAGCGACCCACCTCTTACATTTTCGTTTGCTGATGGTGTTCTTTCTGCAAGGATGATTATTTCAGAAGTGTGGGTGGCGCTCTTTGCGACATCTAAACCTCTGGTGAACATCTATTCCCAGACCTACCAACACATTTGGAAGCTTTCAACTCTTGATTACCTACTTCTTGAGGTTCTCTATCCAGAGGTTGTTAGTTGGCAGGCCTGAGGTTAGCGCACTTTTGCTTCACCGCTTGCCAACATATTTCGCAGTCGTGATATAAATCATCCCCGGACAAGCAGAACCCCGTCCGGAAATTAATTAAATTACGGTGTATCATTTGTTATAGAAGTATCAACTTCCATGGCATTCTCAATCTACATGTGGTAGCAGAAACAAAAGTATGAAGAAATTTCAATTTTTGTAGTCCACTGTACAGCACTTCCAGTACCAACGTCGATCTTTTCGCAGATCTCGGTCTTGCGACGGACACTCAGACTTTCCGGGAGTGCACGCTCGATAAATAAAACGGGGCGTGGGATGATGTCAGTAAAAGATGGAGCAGGCGCGTTGAATTTACGATTATGTCCACCAGCCTGTCGGACATTCTGACGCCGGGATCGCCTTTGTCTGCGGTCCTACATCTGGCGTTCGACTGTCGACGGCCATAATATCCAACATTACAGGGAACACTCTCAGTGAGAATGCTTACCGATGAGGCTCGGAGAACTACACCAATCGCGTTTCTATTACAGATGCTCGGCGTGTTGGTATTTATATCACTAACAGTAAGTTTAATGACTGTTTATAGCCATTACGTCTATCGTCACACTACTGCTGTATTTTAGACACTCCGCCCGATCTTTTAGGGATGCCCAAACCTATTGAGCGAGCATCTTATGACATACGCTATGGTGCGGAAGGCAATTGACCTCACGGGTTGGAAGACACATCTGTGCAGATATTGAATGATCCTGGCCGATCGGTGCTTCGGCGTCGCAGGTCTATTGGCTCAATGGACTCCTGGGAACGGGAAAAAAATCCACCACACATACCCTTATTCAGCGTCTGGACTTGCAGAAACAGCTTGGAGCCAGCTTCTTCTGCTTTCGCTCTTCGTTGGGTGATGCAACCCGCATTATTCCTACGATCGCCACAATGCTAGCTCAATCCAAAATCAAGATCCAATCGACGTTATGCGAGGTTCTAGCGAGCAAACTTGATGTAGCTAATCTCAACTCTGTCCATGACCTCTTAAACACCCCTCTTCGACATAACATTTGTGAGTTGCCTGAGGGCGATATTTGGACACGCCCCCATGAAATCATGGATCCGAGTGTTATCTCAGAGGCCCTCCGATACTCAAGCTTGCATTGGGCATCTCATCTTCTAGGTGCGCTTGCATCCTATCCTGAAGAAGTTGCGCCGTCGATAGTGCTCGACCAGCTGGGCACATTCACCAAGGAACATTTATTGCATTGGTTTGAGTGCTTCAGTGCACTTGGCGAGCTAGAATCCGGTTTAACATCTCTTCGCAAGGCAAAAGAAGCCGTATTTTCTATTGAGGAGTGTTTCATCTGACGACTTTGAAGCAATATTCCAAGGTTAATGTTTAGCATGGGTTGGTATTTGAGGACGCTCGTCGATGCCTACAGATGGTTTTTGAAGCCATATACCATCAGTACCTCAATACCTGTCGTTCGGCTTTTACGTGGGTACCCAAACAATCGTGGGTTCGGCAACAGTATTCGACATCCTTCGAAAGTGTACCTCAAGCTCAAGTCCTGGTCGGTCTGGAGAACTCGTGGGGACTGATAGTAGGGCATGTCATAAGACACCCTGGAGCGGTATCCTCTGTTATGTTCTCCCGACGATAGCCGTGTTGCAATCTGGGTCGGTGGATAGGTTAATTCATATTTGGAATCTGACTACAGGTGAGGTGGAGCGCGTACTTGAGGGACATTCCGGTGATATAAGCCCTGTTTCGTTTTCGCCTAATGGGAAGCTGGTCGTTACTAGCTCGAGCGACTCCTCATTTAGGATGAGGAATGCAAGTACAGGGAAGATGGAGCACAAGCTGGAGGGGCGTTCAGCCTCTGTATGATCTGTTACATTCTCGCCTGTTGTGTCTGGCTCGAGGGACCACTCAGTCCGGATCTGGAATTCCAGGACTGGAGAGCGAAAGCACACACTGGAGGGTCATTCGGATTTGGTGTGGTCCGTTACCTTCTCGCCTGACGGTAGGCAAGTGGCGTCTGGTTCGTAGGACAAGTCAATTCGTATCTAAAAAGCAGATAAAGTGGAAAAGAGCATATTCTGGAGGGCCATGCAGATTGGGTGATGTCTATCGCATTCTCGCCTGATGGTACACGTCTAGTGTCTGGCTCCCGGGACTTCTCAGTCCGGATTTGGAAACTCACTACCTGAAAGGTAGAGCGCACACTCAAAGGACATTCAGCTCAGGTACTGTCTGTTGCGTTCTCCCCTGATGAGACAAGAGTCGTGTCCGGCTCCCTCGACTCCACAAATTGAAACTTGCTCAATTCCTCTAGAATTCCGTGGTATTATCTCATATGCCTTCTCTAGATCTAAAGTGTGCTCTGTATATCACTCAGGTCTCGTTGTCATAGTAGATCCAAAACCTGAGCATTTGTAGGTCCATAGCCTAGCTTCAATTTGTAACCTGTGCTAGATGAATAATAATATCCTTGTTGATCTTATTTTCAATCTTGTGGCTCCGTCCGTATTCACAGGAGTGTTCTTCATCCATACCTGTCTCTCCCAGACCTGTGCTGTATTTCTTACGAGTTTAGTCTCCGCAACTCGTGCCAGTTCGCCTTAGGGCCAAGACCACGTTAATTTGGCCGACATGCGCATTGTCCGCGAGTATCTTGACTGTGTCCCTTTCATTGTCGTTGAAATTTAGATGTTACCGAACATATTATAACCTAGTTGTCGTATTCTGGGGAAAAGCGTCACAGATCATCAAAAACATGCTAGAAAACAAGTTATTTCATTTTTGGATAAAAAATTCGACAAAAGTACATTCATGGTAACATGTCACTTCAGAATTCAACTCACAGCCTTTTAATCCTCGCCCTTCCAAGCGTCGTCCCAACCTAGACCACTTCTGTCCCACATTCCTTCCTTCTGGCCATGAGTGACCCACCCAAGCGTTTCCATCAGTATCCCTGCGGCTCTTACAAACATCGTTCCATCAACTTCACTGATTCCGATATGTGTCTCTTTCGCGTCCGGTCCCCAGGCTCCTATAACGTCGCCCTTCGCCAGAGTGCCGTACCTCATAGCTCCATACAGGAGTGTACGCAGGGACTTGGAGGTGTGTGCGTCCGGTGCGTGGATCACGTCGGAGATGAGAGCCGGCCAGGGATTCATGCCCTCCCCCCTCAACGCATCGGAAGAGGGTCGTGGAGCTGGAGTCGGCGGAAGAGGGTGTTCAGTATACGACATGATCAGCTCAGCGTTAATCCGTGGCCTTCCCCGAGTCATTATAACTGTGCTCCAGGCTTGAAGTAACGTCCTAAGCAAAGTCCTTTTATATTCCATGTTCGGCATATATCTCAGGAACGACGGCACAAATATACTTGACGTCAGGAGATGCATAAGGAAGAAATCGACGCGGGGCTTTCTGTTCGGCTTCCCGGTCCCAAACGCGAGGAGTGTTGACACAAAAATCAACTCTTCGACACGGTCATCTAGCGCTTCGGCTGTATTGCCAGGCTCGAATTGGCCAAGGATGCGATGCAGTTCGGGATATTTCCCCTCAGCTTTCAAATCAATCGTGCGTTTGGATATGAGTGCACCAGGATCATACGGGAGGACTGGTGTCAGCTTGGAGCTGTCATATATCTGTTGCAAGAGAGAAAGGATGGAGGGACCACCACTGTGTGGCTGACGGCCTTTGCCCACAAGACGTGAATCTTTGGGGATGGATGTATCAGGTTGTTTGTCTTGAGGAATATAATTGAATGCTTGTGAGCCGTGGATAGCTGTTTGCGCAATGCCAGAGGCCACTAGAATCTCAGAGTCGAATTCAAGACCATACTAGAAGTATTTTATTACTATCAGTGTTTGAATCTTGCTGAGGTCCAACCGACATACCCCAATTTGTATGAAGGGATGTAGACTGTAGTGGTGTGAGAATTCGGAGGTTGAATAAAAAATATACTTGCTCACACTCCACCAAAGAGACGGAAAACCATATCTGAATTGTTCCCATTGGCGGCCGGAGAAAATATGTAGTCCTCCAAGGTCTTGACTACACCCAGACTGACAACCTTGTCAGAGAAAAAGGTAAGGTAGGCCGAATAAGCCCTATTTAATTATTTCATACGGTCGTGACTCTCCAGTGACACTCCAAACTGAGCCAAGGAAGCAAACTCACTTTTGATCCCCCAACCAATTCGTCCAATTGTCATCCTTTATCTCTCCAGGCTTAGGAGATGCTTCTGGAGTGACTCCGTCCAAATTCAAGTCAATGGGCCGTTGTATTTTAGCTTCCTCATCGTAAATCGATTTGAGGACCGATGCAGAAGCTCCCAAGTCATAGGCAGAAAGCAGGCTATGCAACCAATGAATAAATGTCTCTGGAAATGTCCGCCTTTACGCTCACTGATGGCTCAGGTGATTATGTAGGCCAGCACTACGGAAGTAGCAATGGTGAGACTCTTCGTCGGTCTTCAAAAGCCGCTCGGTGATGGATTTCGAGGCACGAGTTGCCCCAGGTAAGTTGAGGAGACCTCGACGGATTGTTGGGAAAGGGCCAGCCATAAGTATAGATCTGAGCGGGTTTCGAGCTGAGAAAGCTTGTTGGTGATGATCCTACAAGATTGTCACCTTGTATACTTGCGAAAGCGACGGCAATTACTCATCTTTAAACTCCGGTTAGATGCATTTAGCAATATATTACTAACGAGTAACATAACAATCAACAGATGGCATAAACCCCCACAGACTCAGAGATTTTAGAGTGATTAACAATTATATGTCATAGTGCATGGCCAAGATCACGATCGTTTTGCTGACATGCGCAATGTCCGTGAGTGGCTTTGACTATTGTCGTTGTAATTTAGATATTACTGAAGACATTATAACCTAGCTGTGGGATAGAGCTTCCCACAGATTATCAAGAAACAAGTACGTTACTGTTCCATTCTTGGATTAATGTCGCATTCGGTCAAAATATGATCATGTGGCATGTCATTTCACAAATCGATTCGGATCCTGTTGATCCTCTACCTTCCAGGCGTCGTCCCAGCCTAGACCACTTCTGTCCCACATCCCTTTCTTCTGGCCATGAGTACTCAAGCGTTCCATCGGCTCTTCACTGATTACGACATGTGTCTCTTTCGCGCCGGTCCCCATGCTCCTATAACGTCGCCCTTCGCCAGAGTGCCGTACCTCGTAAGGTAGACGACATTGAAATCCAATGAACACAGCCACATGGCCACATTCCCATGGCCAATTTGGCCATTGTCATGTGATTTTTTTTTTTAAAGCCTGCAGGGGCTTCTATACAGTGTATAAAATATACAAGATATGAATGAGATGTTAATTGGATCAAATTCAAGCCCTTCCAGTAGCCTTGAGAGCCTCCATTGTCAAATTGGGAAGTACACTATAGATGTGGTACTTTCTTGTGACCCATGACCCATTCAGACCCTTTTAATGAGCATCCATGAACTGTGCTGACCAGTTTGCAAAGCTATTTGAGGCAAATAAGCTCCAAAACATTAGATGAAACTGAGAGTTTGCTTATGATTTCATCTCTGGTATTGCTATAACATCCACAATATCCCAAGCATCCACATAGCTATCCTTGGCAATTCCTTAAGATGGGGATGAATTTGTTAGGTGAGGTCCTTGTCATCAAGATTAGATGTATTGATGGACAGAGGTGTTAAGTTTGAGGTCAAACAATGGTAAACAAGGTCAAATGGTCTTGTCTGAGGTTTCTAAGTAACATCCAAAGTGATTGAAGTTTAGTTGAAGATATTTTGTATATCAGTATGATTGTGAGGGTTTGGAGTCAAAGGGACTTGGGCTTCAACTTATGTACTACACCCTCCTAGATTATCAGTCCCCACTTTCAGAGTTGTAGAGTTCATGGGTTATAAGAAGGTATAAAAGATACTAAATTGACATTGGAACTAGTGAATAGTATAGAATTCTGGAGGTATTTGTACACAATGAAACAACTGTAACTCTAATGGGGAATGGAGTCTGAGAATGGAATGAAAAATAAGGTAGAGTTACAAGTATTCTATATTGGCTCAACAAGAACTGATCTAAGTACATGAATATCAAGTTGCTTAAATACTAAGTATGAGAGTATGGAGCCATGGATCTTAGGCCAAAAAGCATATGGATATTTGGAATGAGTGTAAGATATGGAAGTGGAGTAAACTAATAAAAATGAGACCTATTTACTAGACCCCATACATACTTACTCTTCTTGTTGTTTCTGAACTGAAAAACTTTGATAAAGAAAAACCTAAAACCAAAAATATTTACTCCCCCCCACCTATTTGTTAGGATCTTGCTTGCTTAGTCATCACGATTAAGTAACCTTTTTACCTATTTGAGTAATCCTGCTCAGCCCCTTGTTTTTGTTAAAAGCTAAATACAAATAATTCAGTCTTCATTGTAAAGTACTCTTGAATATTTGGAGTTACTACCTAAATACAAATAACTTTTATATAGAGTAAGTGAGAATGGTAAGAGTCACAGAAAAGTTGGTACTCACTTCAGTCTTCATCATGAAGCACTAAAGTGGCTAAACATCCTAACAGACTACTTATAGATGTGAAAAGACAATAAAGGAAAGGTACATGTCTAAAAAGGGGTGACAATAGAAAAATATAGGAAGAGTCTGGCTCAATGTTATGGTCAATCATGTCCACTGGAGTAAGTGTTTAGTCTGGACCTAGATCACATACTACAATCTTAACAGTTTTACTCAGCCTGGAATCTAGACCTTGCTTCCATCATTTCTTTTATTCAGTTAGCTTCTCCACTCATGATACTTTTTCCCTATTTAGTAATTTCCATTGCACCACACAACAACCTTTGTAACACACCTTACTTGAACCTTATTCTTACTCATCCATGTTCCACCTCACCTTTGTTTTAATTCCCATTCTGGAAACCCCTTTGTTCTTTTGTGTTAGATCCAAGATCCCCTTGTAAGGGCAACCCCTGTAGTGCTTGCTGAGGTTACCAAGGTCATGTGACCAAGGCTAGCAAGGGGGAAATCCTAAGTCTATTAACATATACACAGGAAGGGGTCTCACCTAGCAAGGGGGAAATCCTAAGAGGAAAACTTAGGATCCCTTGCTAGTGAGCTATGCAATCTATATAGTTGTTGCCTGCTTCCTACTTCTACTTCCTCAGAATACCTCACCCTTCAGTTGGGCCCAAAGGTATGATGACCCTACAATCCATATCTGGTGCTATAGTACTTGGGCTGATACCTCAGCCTCTTATTTCAGGATACCTCACGTCTGGGCTGAGCAACTGTTGCTGCACTTATTGTCTGAATGGACAGTTTGGCTCAGTAATCCTCAGTATGGGTGGATTGGCTTGGTATTGGTTTGGGATTTGAAATGGGTGGGCCCCTGACATCACCCCCCCTTCTAAAGTGCTACATCCTCAAAGCATGTGCCAGGATTGATTCAAAAGCCATTGATTGGATCCTTTGGGGTGCTCCCAGGTGCAAGTGGTAGAACTCCTGTACCTTTGCCAGTGCTGACATGTCCTCCTCTGCTATCCAAGTGTTCTCTTCATATCAATACCCCTCCCACTTCGCCAGGAAGTAGAGTTGACCCCTCATCAACTGACTGTCTAGCACCCTCTCTACCATATAGTGCTCCTCTCCATCCACTAGCTTGGGCAGTGGGGGCAGCTTGGCCCTTCATCCAGGTATTGGGTCCTTGGTGGCTGGGTGTCAGGGGATGACCCTTTTTCAATCTCTGGTTCAACTCTGAGATCTCCTATTCAAACTCCGATCGATCCATGATGTCCGTTACCTCTAAGATGTCCATCACATCCAAGATGTCCATCACTCCATAACTAGACATTCTAGGACAGAGGGCAAGGCCTGGAGCCAGGTACCTGGGCTTCAGACTTGGTACCAAGAGGTAGGCTTGGGTAACTCTGTATGGGCACTTACAAAGAAATGCATGGACCACTTACATAAAGAGTATATATAGAGAGAGACTCCCTAGTGGCAGAATCCTTAGACTTTCCTCTTAGGATTTCCTCTGCTTAGGTGAGAACCCTAGTCACACTGTATCTAGGTGGTAGTTGTATGAACTTGGGATTTCCTCTGCTTAGCTCCATGAGATAGCTCTGAAATAACTAAGGGAGTTGCCCTTACACTGGGAGGAGTTTGACCATGTTGAAGACTGGATGAAGCCAGGACATGGATGGGGGGAGTTGGAGCTTGTACAAGTGCTTCCCTACTTGGCCCTGGATGACATATGGTCTGAGGTAATGATAACCAAGTTTTTGGAAGGATCAGGTTGTGCAAATATCTGATCCATCAAGGAAGACTCAGTCACCTATGTGATACTCAGGGGTGGGGACGTGGTACTGGTTGTAGTACTGAGCCATATCATCCTTCACTTTGACCAGTGCCAATTTCACTTCTTCTAATGACTTCTCTATCTTGTCTTTGAACTCATCCACTGTCTCGGTTCAGGACTTGGGTTCTTGGGGCTCAAAGCCCATACATGGGTGTCTTCTGGTGTCCAGCATGAATGGGGTTTGCTGGGTGGCCGAGTGTACATGATTGTTGTATTGGAACTTGGCCAATGGTAGGAGATCATCCTAGTTATCCTGTTGCTTGTTGACAAATAGGTGAAGGTACTGTTTGAGTTCCTGGTTGAGCTGCTCAGTTTGGCCATCTGCTTAGGGGTGGTATGCTGTTGTGGCTGTGAGTTTGATTTCAAGGAGCTGATAGAGTTTGTGAGTGAATTTGGAAATGAACTGTGGACCTCAGTTGGAGATGACTTGCTTTGGGAACCTGTGCAACTTCCATACATATGTGAGGTAGAGCTGAGCTGCTCTGAGTGCTGTGATGGTTATGTTCATGGGGAAGTGTGCCCTCTTGCTGACCAAATCCACCACATTTATCACTGCATCGTAGCCATGGGCCTGGGGGAGCTCAACTAAGAAATCCACATTGATTGTGTCCCACTGAGATTTGGGGATTGGGAGTGGTTCAAGTTCTCCCATTGGTAGCTGCATTTGGGCCTTGGTTTGGATGCAGAGGTCACAGGTCCTCACATATTGTCCTACATACTGAGACATCTGTGGCCACCAGTAGTTCTGTGACACAAGTTCAAGCATTTTCCACCTTCCCATGTGTTATGGTGTTGGGATACAATTTGCTGTTTCAGCTTGAGATTGTTGGAGATCCTCCCTCAAAAGTATAAGAGGCCTTCCTGCTTGCTCCATTCAGCTGAGCATACCAACCAGTTATGGCCCTTCCTCAGCTCAGTGATCACTTTAGCCATAGGATCCTTGGGTCCAGACATTCAGAGGTGTGCCTGAATATCCCAAAGGAGGTCTTGCTCTTCCCCTATTGCTATGACCCCTTCTAAGGCCTGGATTGCGAACATGTCTGGCCAAAGGAGGGTCACATCTTCATTATCCCCCACACCTGTGCCATGGTCTGATCTCCTTGAAAGTGCATCTGCTTTGCCCATGCTCTGACCCAGCTGATGATAGAGCATAAAGTCAAACTGGGATAGGTAGAGGGACCACCTTGCCTTCAATTGAGCTTCTTTGAGGTCCAGAAGTACTCCAAATTCTTATGATCCATCCAGATCTCAAACTTGAGCTGGGCTCCTTCTAGAAAGTGCTGCCATTCTTCTAATGCCTGCATGATAGCCAGCATTTCCTTGTTGTGAATCTTGTAGTTCTGCTTGACTGGACTTAGGCTTTTGGAGAAGAAGGCAATCAGGTGCTACATCCTATCCTCAGGTGACTGTTGCAAGAGGGTGGCTCCTGTTGCAAAGTCCAAGGCATCAGCTTCCACTCAGTACATTCACGAGTCATCTGGGAACACCAAAATAGGGGCCAAAGTGATTTGATCCTTCAGCTTCTGGAGGGCCGCTTCCTTGGTCTCTCCCCACTTCCACTGTTCCCCTTTCTTCATGAGATTGAACAGGGGCTGAGCATGGAGCAAAAAGTCTTTAATGATCTGCTGGTAGAAGTTGGTGAACCCGAGAAAGGATTGTACTTCTTTTTGGTTCACTGGCTGAGGCCATTTAGTCATGCCCCAAATCTTTATAGGATCCATCTCCACCTTCCCTTCCGAGATGATTAGCCCAAGGTATTCTATGTGTGTCTGTTTGAACTTGCACTTCTCCTTCCTCAGGTAGAGCTTGTTTTCTCAGAGGCATTCCAACACTCACCTTGTGATTGCTCAGTGTTCAGCTCGGGTCTTTGAACAGATGAGGATGTCATCAATGTACACACAGATGACCCCTTCCATGATGAGGTCCTAGAAGATCTCATTCATCATTGTCTGAAATGTAGCCAGGCTGTTAGTAAACCCAAAGAACATCACCAGCAGTTCAAACAGTCCTCGGTTTGTTTGGAACACAGCCTTCCACTCATCGTCTTCCTTAATTCAGACATTGCTGTAACCCAACCAAATATCCAGCTTTATGAAGTACTTAGCTCCCTTGAGTTGGTTAATCAGTTCAGGTATGAGGGGGAGCGGGTACCAATTTTTTATGGTCATGGCATTCATGCATCAGTAGTCTTGCATGAGCTGAAGTGAGCTGTCCTTCTTTTTGATGAAGAATACCGGGGAGGCCATCAGGGACTTAGATGGCTGAATACATCATGTGTCTAGGTTCTCCTGGACAAAGTCATTGAGCTGGGCTTGTTCCAACATGGACATGGGGTACACCTTGCAGTTGACTGGGTGTGAGCCTGGTTCTAGCTCAATGGTGTGATCCCAGATCCTTTGCCTGGGGAGTTCATCAAAGGATTCCTTGGCAAACATGCTTTCAAACTCCCAGAGGTAGTCTGGAATCTTTGTCTTGGCTTGGGCATTCTTGTAGTGTGCTGCTACCAGTCTCTGTGAGGTTGTCTGCATGGCTTGTATGTATTCAGGTTCAGGCAGTAGCATCACATACATCATTCATGACCACTCAAAGAAAACTATATCCATTGACCAGGCATACTACATATAGCATCTGATCAACCACTTTGATATAATGTGCCAATTAGTCCACATGCCCTTAGCCACTACCATTAACCTACTGTGAAAAACACTCAGAACCCTTCTTCATGTTATACTACCAATAGCTTGTTAGGTCACTCATGTATGTGATGCTTAGAACACAACCAGACACTTGTTCACTGTTCATTGGTCTCAGTTCAGTTTTAAGACCATCTACTAGCTGCCTAACATGTACTCCAATACCTAGCAACTACACAGTATTACAAATTAAATTATAGAATGGACAATTCTATAGAGCTAATGGGTTACAGTGATCCTAACTGGGCAGGTGACAGGGACAACTGCTGCTTAACTACTGGATACACCATTCTTTATGAGAGGGCAATTACTTGGGTAATGCAAAAACAGTACACCCTCACACTCTCATCCACTGAGGCCAAGTACATAGCATTCACTAAATACTCAAATATGCTCAATGGTCCATTTCCTTGCTCCAACAACTCTCTTTTAACATTAGTCTCTGATAGACATCTTCAGTAGCTCACTTGGTACTCAGTCAATTGCATCAAATCATGTTTTTCACAGGAGAACAAAGCATATTGGCATTAAGTATCACTATGTATGTGAAAAGATCATCAATGGGATACTTATGATTGACAAAGTCCATACTAAAAACAATCTTGCCAACTTCCTCACAAAATCTGTCCCAAGATCAGCATTAGACACTGACATCCTCAGTATTATAAAAATACCCAGGGACACCTGAAGTATCATGGGATAAAATAGTGCCGTAACTATAGGTTACGGGTATCTTTCTCGCCGATCGTTTTCATGACCCAAGATCCAATATCCAATATATTTTTGTGATCCATATGTAAAGATGAATAAATTTATGGTCTTGAATCATCAGATATTTGCGAAAAACGCCCGCTCTTCGACATTCTAGTGAACCAGAGGAAAAGATATCTAGATAAGATAATTGACCTTAAAGTTTAGTTTTCGGCTGGGAAGGTAACATCTTGATATGGACACCAGAAGCAACGAGACGGGCATTCTTAGTATCCCAAATCTGTGTAGAATAAGTCTTCACAAGTGGTTGGACAAACAAGCCGTGGAGACATACTTCCCCACGAGCAGTCATTGCTCTTCCTCCCACTGCTACTGAAGTGCATATAATTCGCAATGGTGTCCCTCTTAAAAAGTGTGTGAAAACATATCTCACTCGACAAAATGAACTGACACGCACAAAGGTGCCGGAGCATGATATATCATATTTATCGCCTGAGAAACGTTTGGAGCTCCATTGGTGAGAACGGCGAGAGGTAGTGTCGTGCACCTGAACATATTAGGATGGTTATTGCACTATTATACTTCGACCAAAACTTTCGTATAGGAAATGGACTTGCACGTCAATTAAGTACGCAGCGCAGCCACCATGCATATTTCCTGTGTAGGTTATGGATACAGTTATTGAATAGGCGACATAGAGAACGTGGCATTACCTCCTCCATTTAGCATATCTGCATAATAATTAGTCGCAAAGGTGTAATAGATTAACATTTAAATAAGTGCAGTCATCATAAAATTTGCGGACCTTCCTTTACCTCCAGCTCACATGCTACCGTCGCTTCTAGCCTCTTGGGAGCCAACTCTTTTGGCCGAACACTGACCTCAGTGACCTTTATCCTCTTTCCGATATTGTCAGAGAAACCTTGGCTGCTCTCATCCCCGAACGTGAGCCGTTGCATGAGACCACTGACTCGTTTCTTTGTCTCATCTGGGGCGTTTCCCTTTACATGTTTGACATCGAATGAGGTGGAGGACATGATAAAGTACACCAGACGGATTCTCAAAGGACTCCGAGTCGGATAATACCGTGAGGCACCGTCCAGCAGTCTTTCAAGTGTATTCAGCAACTTGCTGACCCAAGATCCGAGTATGTATAGTTACGTAAGCAAAATTATCCCGGCGGCACGCCGTTGGTGACAAGTCGCAAGAATGCATTGTAGGGCAGATAGTGCTCCAGTAACTACATAAATTGCATTAGAGTCAATCTGGGACTACCTGTGTATAAACCCGATCCAATGAAGCGAGCCAGAAAAAAAATAGTAGCACGAAGCAACGTAAATCATCCATCTATTTAAACTATGGATAGTCTCTCAGCGTATAGTTATGGGTGGGACAACAAGGAAACACTTACGTTCTTGCCATCCGCCCATTTCTTGTCATTCACCTCAAGATCCCACGCCATGGCCCCTTCAAAAAACTCCTTCTGAGGCCCCTCTGTGAAAGGGTCAAGCTTCTCGTAGGTGTAACTCTCCCAATCAGGAGCGACTTCAACAACTGGTTTAATTTCAGGCCCACGGGCGATAAAGACACCCGAAATAACAGAGTCATTGGCTTGTCCCAAGACACCAACCGACCCAAAGAGATACTTGCGTGACGCCTCTAGACGGTCTGGATGAAATGGGTTGATGAGTTCCGCTGATAAATAAGGCACATCGCACTCACTGAAGAATCCACCAATCTGGTTGGAAGACATGAACACTTGGGTTAGCTCCTCGTTGTATTTGAAGTCGACTCTCCAGATAGAGTAACCTTCTTTGTCGAATCTGGAGAGGTGTCAGTAAAACCATAGACAAAATTGAATATTCTTACCTCTCGTAGAACCATTTAAGACTGCCTGCATCGCCGCGTGTGTCCATGTTGGAATATGCGCGCTTAAAGTCCTCGAGGTGAAAAGAGCTCTTTGGCAAGCTGTCGAGTGGATTCTTTGCTTTGGGCTCCTCCTTAATAAAGTCATCCTCTTCTTCTTCTTCAGGCTCTACCTCTTTTTTAGGCTTCTCTTTTTCCGCCTTCGGTTTTGGGGCATCTTTGGCTTTTTCCTCCTTCTTCGGCTTAGCAGGCGGCACGTACTGCTGGGTCTTCTCAACATATTGAATCTCACCAAAAATAGACTTGATCTTAGGATGGTTCACGACAGTCTCGAAATGGCGGGTGAGATGGGGAAATTTGGCACGGTCCTCGGCATCAAAGTTAATTCTGAAGGCGTTGACAAGGACTGATGCAATGTGGATGTCGGCCAAGGTGATGCGTTCACCAACAAAGAAAGTGCGTGTGCTAAGGAATCTGTCAAGTATGTCATAGGCACGTGCTCGACGCTCATATAAGGCTTGTTCAATCTGGGAAGAGTAATGAATGAAACTGACATTATAGCAGTGGCTGATTTGTACGCACAGGCTTATTGTAGGGCATGAAGTGGCGGAGCATATGGGCAACGAGGGATGAAGGAGGGATCACCTCTGTGTCACCAAAAGTAACCCATTGGTCAACAAGTGCCGCTTCTTGTGGGGTTGATCCCAGAAGCTTCGCGTCGGGAGCTAAGGAAGCGACTATAACAGTGGTAATCAGCTTGCCAATCAAATGTCACGTTTGGAAAGCATGGTCAGAGGTGTTACAAAAGGTCTCGACATGGATGTTAAGACAGGGATAACTTGATAAATTGCTCATCACGTAAAGAATAGTTGTGTTTATGACTCACCGTACCGCGCAATTGCAGACGATTCGAACAAGGTGAAACCGTCTTTGCTCTCGAAAGCGGGGATCTTTCCCGACGCGAATTTCTGGATAAATGGTGGTTTCTGATTGTGATCATGGTGCTTGTAGTCTTGGGGGATATCGAGAGTGAGGCCAGCCAGGGCAGCCACCGCAAGAATCTGATCATGCTCTGTGAATGACATATCTGAATGAACTAGAGGAAACATACGCGCTGCCCTGGGGTGAAGTGATCGACGGTGTAAAGAGTACCGATGGAGGTCATGACTTTTGGCTTGTGGGAGTGAGAGTTGTAAGAAATTTTGACACACGTAAGCCGCTTAAAAATTTTTTGGGCGTCTGCGGAGTTCGTTCACACACAAACGACTCGGCAAGCATAAACAATGTGTCTAACTACGAGAGAATTTTATTTGAGAGTCCCAAAGTCAAATCACTACCATGGATCATTGCACGAGACCTGCCAGAATAGAACTTTGGAACTGTAATATGTACCCATGACGTCCACTGAAATCACAGAACTTATTTATTTTTCAAGATTCAATTACTTTTACGTAACCTAAGTGCCAGATCGATCATGCTTCATACAACCTACATGTACTTCCAATTTCATTAGAATGCAAAAAAAAAAAAAAAACGGGGGCCCAATGTCCAGCTCTGCCTTTCCCTTGAGAAATAGGATTATCGAACATTCTTATAACACTAGTTTGAGGCAAGAGGAAAAAAACACATCACGCCATGAACACAAATCGGCAGGGTGAACAACTCAGACAATCAGATACTTGTCTCAGAATACACAGCTAATGCGGGAGCTTGATGCCTTTCCCAAAGAGTTAGGAGCCAGGGTCACAATGAAAATAAACACCAGAGGGATTATGTTCATACGTCGGATACTCTCGTTAGTTCAAGTGAAATCCAAACTGATTAAACCGCTTCTCACTTCATTTTGATGACTAGTCATAAACTGTATGATTTCCAAATTGAAATGGCTCTTGTGAAACTTGAAGGGTCAGAACTGCTTAGAGAATGGCATTCATGTTGTGAAAAGAAACACACCTGGCGTTAGCTTAAGTTTCGGATCGCTACGTCACTAATGGCACAAAATTGAACTACGCTCAATCTCAGCCAGACTAGACAGAAGTTGCCACACATTAACATGCGCTAATGATATCCGAGACATGCAAGTTTTGTTCCGTTCTATAATGCCCATGGTGAGTAGAAAAACTAAATCAGACGGCTGCGACAAATCTACCTCAAGACCCTTAAGTGTCTATCATTGAATCGGACCCTCAAAGTGGTGCCTTACACGCATGTCTGTAGTCTGTAGTCAGGTCATGCTAGAAGGACAAATACAGAATTGTATTTTCAGAATTGTATTTTCAATCCAATGGAGGAAAGTGTGAATAAGTTATCACCCCTATAGTATTATTTTCCTTTACCCTTCTTGTCTTTGCCATTCAGTGGTGCAATCAGCTGGAAGTAGTTGAGCAACGATCTTCACAGCTCCAAATCAAAAGAACTTACCGAGGTCAACTCTTGGGCCGTCAAAGAATTCGAAAGCCGTTGCAATGGAGCATCACCCTCTCCGAGTGTCGCATCAGCCATCTGTTGTTTGTCGCGTTGAAGCTGGAGGATCCTTGGCACGAATAACGTCAGTTGCTTAGATACTTAGTCAACTCTTAATCAGGAGTGGGCTGCGGGGAGGGGTACAACGGAATCACGCCAGTATTTACCTGTCTTCTATAGTGTCTTTTATGACGAATCTCTTGACATGTACCGACTTCGATTGCCCAATACGATGAGCGCGGTCATAAGCTTGATTTTCAGCTGCCATATTCCAAGAGAGGTCGAGACTGTTCAGAAGATCAAGTGTTAGTGATGGGTGTAATGACACTCAGCTACTTACTTAATAATCTACAACGACAGAACTTGCAGTGAGCATATTTATTTATTGATAAAGAAAGAAAACGGTTGCATACTCTATTGGCACAAGTGAGGTTTAACCCGACACTGCCACTCTTGAGTCTGGGTAGAGATGTAGAAAATGAGAACCCGATAGCCAGAAGAAGGAAGAGCACAGGCACGATATCAATATATATTTAGGACCACCCGGTTTCTTGAACCGTGAAATCGCTCTGAGGTAAACAAAAGTGAGCCTCTTTTTCATGATCCAGCAGAATAACCAGAAACGAACTCGTCTCGCTCTTCCCGACCCATCCTGACAGGTGTCTCGTCAACACGGTGGACTGAAGATGCAGGCTTCCCTTACTTTCCATCATATCTCAATGATGACATTCCATGCTGCTCAAAATTCTCTTCAACCACTGCATACCTATCAGCATGGATAATAGACGGAGAAAGAGAGGACTTACAATCCAGCATTGTAGTCCCTGCAGTCACGTGGAGGAAGAGTAGATATAAGTACTTCAGAAGCCATCATGTGAACGTGTTCCTACATTGCGAGTATATGATGACCTTGTCCATGGCGCTTTCCGTATTGTAATCCCATAGTTTGAGCATCTCAACCAGGGCAACTAGCTTCGTACTTGGTATTTTTGGGTTTTTCCACCTTGCCAAATTGGAAGAGGACTCTGATTCATTCAACGGCGGAATGCTTGCTGTAAAAAGGGAAGTTTCAGAGGGAAAAGGAGTGGAAGAAGTGGAAGAAGTCGCCGTCTTATGCCGTATCTGAAAAATAAAAGGTAAGTGGTCTAAAGATCAAGAGTTCAGAATGGCAGAATGCCTACCTCATCGTCAGCCTGATCTCCCTTCCCTATATTTTTCAACAATGCTCCAGCATCTGGCATATCCTCGTCCTCGTCACTATCTGCTAACCAGGCGTTGCTTGTGTTCTGTTTCTCAGCAGCTATCAACTTCTTGTATCCATCACCGACAAAAACGAGTTCTTGTTCGGAAACCTCAAACGCTGCACTCTTATAAGCTTTGGTGGGATCTATGAGCTGCTTGCAGGTAGGGCCTAAGTAGGGGAATAACTGTCAGAGAAGAAACAGCAACAAAGACAAAACATCTAACAAGGTCGCAATGGTGTGTCGTCCTTATCCAAGTTATCGCTACAAATACGAATAAGAGGATGAAATGATTCCAGTTTGTGCGGAACGTACATATCTTTGTCATGTCTTAGCTCTGACTTCTGCAGATCATCCAAACAATCTACGAGGATGATAAACAGTATATCGTCATAGACAATGAAATCGACACCTACCGACACAAGTCTCGTGTCCGCATGCAAGAATCATGGCATTTCCACTGAATACTAACGGAGCATCATTAGCATTGCTGAGAGCACTCGATAAATATAGGTAACTTACCCTCCTGACATCCGCGACACCACTGTTCATCTTTGTTTACATTTACCGCATCGCGCCTCATCGCACGTTTACGAAACATGACATTCATCCATGTGGGAAATCAACGCATTGGTCATAGTTATTCTGGGAGATACAGAAACTCACATCATCAACAAACTGCCTCCCCAATTCACGCAGTGCTCTTGCAACCTCCTTATCTTTCTCGTTCTGTGGCATCTTTGTAGGATCATCGAAAGCGTCTGTAAGGCCCTAAGGAACATATGGGTGGACTATCAACGCATCCATTGTCCAAGAAAAATGAGACATACAAGCATAAGGCATGGGTGACCACAGGCTTGTCGGAGGCGGAGAAGGAGGACCTATATAAAACTGAACATTGAAATCTATTTCCACACAAGGAACCTTCATAAGTACCAGGATAAACATATGGCTGAACCATATGAGTGAGTAACGATAACTAGCCGTTGAAAACACCTACTATCTGTCCTCCAAACCTTGCGATATAATCTCACCAATAGTCCTCCGCACTCTAGCCGCCAAATCTTCGTATATCTTCATAAAATGACAAATCAACATATGCATCAGCGCTACAGCGACGAATAGAATGTACCCTGCGCTCGCCCTCGGTGAACTCAAGTTCGACGATATCAATCGTCTTTGGAGGAAGTTCTTCGAGGATGAACCTGCCATCCTAAGGGGCCTTGAGGCTAGCTCTCAACAATGTAGAAGCGTGACTTACCAGTTGACTCTTTTTGGTGCGCCTTAGCATCAATGGGTCAAGCCATTCGTTAGCCTTTTTGGCTAAAAAAGACGATACAATTACTTGGTTACTCATTTTTTAAGAGGTGTAAGCATCACATACTAGCTCCTACAGGGTCCCTTTTCTCAAAACGGCACTGAAACTCTGTTATGAGCTACAAGATATAGATCTATGGGCAGAATGAAGCGTACAATGCGTGTGTAGAAAAGGTCCCAACTATAATAACCGGGTCGGCAAAAACGAAGGTAGGAAAAAATATCGGTCACTCCATTGAAGATGGGTGTACCGGAGAGACACCATCGATATTTCGTCTGCAGGCGGAATATGCACTGAGCAGATTGCGTGAGGCGATTTCGAACGACTTGAGCCTCGTCCAACACGACACGGTACCACCTCATCCTTGCTAAAATGCCGCTGCATCAAAGTTTTACGATCAGCTCATACCATACAATGCTATTATCAACACACCCCATCTCGGTTAACCAGCCACTCAGGTCGGATGTGTTAAGTTTGGTAGGAAAATCGGCGGTAAGGGTTTGATATGACACCAAAATCACCTGGAGACGAGAAATATGATAAGTAAATACATAGAGGTCCACACATACATCGAACCCCTTTAGCTCTTTGACAGTTTTGAGTTTATATTTGCCATGGTGTACGTGTATACGTAAAAGACCGTCCTGGCATTTGGTTTCAATCTCTTCTCGCCACTATTGAGGTCCTTAGTGACAGTGCAAGCGGTAGGATCTTTCACGTACCTGATGCAAAAGCGAAGCGGGTGCAACAATGAGTGTGGTCTTGCCGTACCTTGCCTTTTTCGCTTTTTCCTCCATCTTTCCTTTTTCTTTTGGTTCGTCTCCGTGCTCGTCTTCAACTGCATCCTCTATCCCGGCCCCGCTAAGCTGGTATCTCGAATTGCACTGGTTAGCAGCCATGAGTGCAATGATTTGGATAGTCTTTCCTAAACCCATCTCGTCACTGGAAAGAAACACGTCTTTATCTATAGGTTTATAGGTCTATTGTATGATAGAAAGTTACACACGCAAGAATACCACCGCGATTGTTAGGATCAAGTTCTTGTTTGAGCATCCTGGGGTCAATGGGTCGCATAATTGCATCACACAATTTAGAAACCGAAAAACGGCAAACCAGCAAGTCCCAATGATCTGGTGTTTCATTAGTTTTATCTCAAGGCCAGGGAAGAAGTTGTTTGATCTAACCTGCGTTAGATCAGTGGGGCATGCAAAGACAAGACACTCACGTTTCTAAACCAAACATCTCCAGTGCTTCGGATAACTCGGGTCCTATCTTCCTGTTCTCGGCTCGGATTTGGGCGTTATTGTCAGACTTTTCCTTTGGCGACTCTTGAAACGAGTTCGGGAATAGACTGATACACAAGATGTAGTTGACCAACTGTAAGAGCAGAGAAAAGCTTTACCTTTCCATATCTAACGATCGGCCCCCTATGACAGCTGATCGTCTGGGAGTAGACGGCGAGCCTCGCTGTGGAAGCCTAGTTGTAGTATCCTCGAGGGCTGCTCTCATTAGTTAGATGGAGAATTAAATAACTGAACATACTTTCAGTTATGTTCCTCCTCTTCCCAGAGCCCATCACTTGGAATTCATCAGACTTTCTCTTCCGTGGTGTTAAAGGCACTGGCAGCATAACGTGTGGTGTGGGATCTGACGCCGCAGCTGCGAGGGCATTGTCGAGCACGGACAGGACGCGATTTGTGCTCTCCATTGCAGCCTTTCTTCGGGCCTGAGGGTCGGTCATCGTAGACAATCGTGGCTGGGCGCGTTGTTTGGACGAGTGAGGCCAAGCAGCTCCGAGTCGCTTCCCTTCGAATTCTGACTTCCTGTTGGCGGCTCAAATATTAATTAACGGACAATTGAATTAGATCTTTATTAGATAAGCAACAAACTAGATCCGGAAAGTATGTTCCGGAGACGGCGCTTAGAGGCACGGAGCGTGCGTAACGTAACTAGGGATCGAGAGAAATCATAATGGACCTTTTTTCGAGAGAGACAGACTTTGAAATGTTACGGACTCGATAATCATTGATTCTCAAAATTTTCTATTAGCTCATGCAATTTTCAATGTGGATAGAACCCTCGTCTGTTGGGAATAGTAATGGTACTAGGGTAATTACTGTACTATGTCTTAGTTCTAATAGATAAGCACCTGCGTGGATGCTTGCTATACTCCTCCATCTGTGTATGAGTCTGGCACAGTCCTGCTGTGCCATATATGTATGAGTCTGTGTTTGAGCTTGTTAACACATCCTTTATTACTTTAACATCGTCCCCTACGGGAACATTTTTGTATTGGTATAATTACGCTGACCTCGCGGGAATCCAATACAGAAGATATCTAGAGTACCAGTACAGCTAACCCGACACACTCTGATACTAAGCCTTTCCCTACCCAAACTGGTTTGCATAAGGGGGAGGCATTGTTGCGGTAGTCGCTCGTCGAACGAGCGAGTCTTGCGAAGGTTGGATGCTTAAAGTCGCCTATATGAGTTATAAAATCAGTTTGACAGCCCCCTGAGAAAAGTATCTTTGGATAACTTGCATGAGACGATGGTCCACTGACCGGTGTCGATCCTTGAGAGATATGAGGGAGTGAAACCGGACGATTTGTGTTCGTCGGCATCTTTCTGAAATTATTCGTCACCCCAGACTGATCGTTTGAATTAAGAAAGGTGGATGTGGGATAGGGGATAGGGTTAGGATTGAAGTTCCTGGTATTTGAATCTCCTTAAAACAAGTATAAGTCCAATGTAACGGCAGTCGTGGAGAATCCACATCACTACCTGTTGGTAACAGAACAGCCTGGTTGGTTCCGGAAGAGCTTCTCCATCTTCGCCACATGATTATAAAACCCAGAATAAGTATCGTGGTGACGGCTGCTGCTGCTGCGACACTGCCTGCAATAACGCCTGTGTTCGTTGATTTGGATGTCGTATTGGTATTGGTGGATGCTGGTGAAGGTGTCGGTGTAGCTGCAGCTGAGGATGGAGTGGACAATGGAGACGATGCTGCCAGTGCAGCCGTAGCTGTACTGTTGGAAGTTGGTGCGGGTGCCACTACTTCGAAGTAGTCGAGGTTATAATGAGCACCCTGGTTCACATTTGTGATGACAATCGTGTGCAATCCATTCGGAAGAGGAGGAGAAGAGAAAAAGTTGATGTAATTCTCGTTGCATGTTATTCCTGGTGGCACGGTGTACGTAGACGTTAAACTATTGTTGTTATCGATGATATATGTAGAGATTGTGGTATTAATGAAGCCAGGAATGTCGCACTCTGTCCCGAAAACTGAAATACCTGTACCTGTGAAGTCATGTAAATCTAAAGATGAAGATATAAAGAAAATGGATTGTTCCAACGTACCATGGAATGTATACAAGGCAGTAGCCCCAGCATCTACAGTGAGGGATACTGAATTATTATAATACCCAGGTCCACCGAAATGCACCCATTGTCCAATGACAAATCTAATGCCGGGGTCAGTGTCATCTACGACAGTCGTCACGTCTTCTGCAAAAATCCAGGGAAAGAGTGTGAGGAAGAGGCTCAGCCACAACACTGTATCAAGTAACCATGAAACTCTGTAGATATAAGGATGTATTGGCAGAAGTGACAAAATGCATACTCTTTTGAAATTTCCATTTGCCCTGCAGAATCGACATCCGCAAAAATCACTTAGACTGTGGTTGCAAGGAGAAAGATTTTTTTTTTTTAAGTTCTGATAATTTGTGTACTGCTACAATCAATCATTTGGTAAACAGATAAGGAGCTGTGGAGATGTTATGACGACAAGTATCGTGATGATATTGGCATTGTAAAGGCCACCAGCAGATTGGTAACTAATGGCCAAGCCAGCAACCTATAATAAAAGTTCTAAAGCTCAGGATCAGGTTTGTGTCCTGGAGGAACGGCGAGAGCCGTCTAGCATTAACGTGGGAAGACTCCTGTCTTTACAGATGGCAGCATCAGCTGTTCGTTATATCACATGGAGCGCTACAAACGGTGGACGAAGAACATCCCCAATCAAGTATCAAGATTACCAGGAAAACATATGTTGAAAGTGGGATGTGGCTAAGTATTTATTATTTCCATATCTTCGGTCCACAGTCCACATCGGTATAAAAATGTCGGTAGAAAATTTTCATCCCTCAGTCGTTTACCCACATCGACTGAGGTGAGATCTACTTTGTTCTGGTTTATTTATATAACTTGCATGTCATATGTCGTACAGCTAATCCTGTACAGGTAGTTACTAATCTCAGTCGTTTACCCACACCAACTGAGCTAATCCCGTACAGACTCCAACAACGTACGCATCAAAATCAGACATCACGATCTACAACACAGAAACTAATAATAATGAAATCACAGGTCAGCTTAGGTCCAAAGGAAATAATAAGACTCCCTTTAAGGCTTGTCGTACAGTAAAAAATTCCGACCTGAAAATTGCAGTGATCCCTGTTACCATCGATATTAGCTGTTGGGTGTGAAAACTTTTCAGACTAGTCAGTGGTAGGGCCACAGCAAAAGTAGGGAAGCGACCCATTGCCCTTCCGTACATAGGGCTACAAAATTAAATTGACCCACCTGAGAGCATACACTGGATGTCCAACCGTGAAAATCTGAAGAGTAGACGAAGCTGGCACAGGACTCTCTTATCGTCCGGGATCTTGTCTGGTGGCCGCTCTAGGTTAAGTACTGAGCAGAGGTGCATGTTTTATATAAGACCGCCATTTTCTTATCCACAGGCTCACCACCAGCATCAGCGGCCTCTGTGACGTCTATCCGAGATACGCAGTTATGGTCTCCGGAGAATGTTTGAAACCAAAAAAACAACAGATTACGATGTTCCCGCAGTTATGAAATGAATTTTTGATATCTCTTGCAGCCATTTCGAGTTGGTTGCCACACGAAACATGGGAAGATAATATCAGGAAGGCAAGAAGGCGGTGTGGGTAGATGCAGACAAAATTGTGCATGGAGCTGAAGTGGTGATGGTAAGGTAGAGGATCAAGCAAAGGACAACACAGGAGTCCAGATGGCAGTACAGAAAGCTTTACTGATATAATTGCCGCGAACAGTGAGGACAGCCAACAAAACGCCCAGTGGACAATGCACCTGATGGAACATGTCCATGGGTTCATGGTCTCTATCGAGCATATGATTCGCAATCAGCGTAAAACAGGTCTTGCATAACAAATCAGTTGTGCGAGAGTGAGACATGAGTTACATTGTGGGCCGCGACAGCCTCGTGTCTAAAAATGGTGGCTAACAGTGGCAGTCTTAGACAACTCTGAGCCTGGTCTGGACCGGGCTCACAGAAGACTATAAATGATGCCCTTGTCAGGTCAGGATCCCACCAAGTTCTTTCCGAAGTACTTCTT
>QFEC01014950.1:0-20157 GCA_003316585.1 Gomphus bonarii | reverse complement strand
GTCGTGGTGAGAAAAGGTGATATCGCGCGGGGAGGTAGGGGAGAAGGGGGTGTCGACGCCGGCGACGATGTCGATGTCGGCGAGGACGGGTGGTTCTGGGGGGAAGAGGGCCATGAGGTCGTGGCCGGTGGGAGGTGGCGGGAAGGACGGGTGGCGCGCGAGCGCGGTGGGGGAGGAAAGGGCTAGTGGGTGGTTAGTATGGGGCAGCGGGTGCGAGGCGGGGCAGGACGCACCGCGCAGGGAGGTGGGCGTGAGGGGCCGCTTGGGAGCGGGGCCGTTCGGGGATGGGTTTGACATTGGGTGGGCAGGTGCTGCTGTGGGGTGGTCGCGGGGCAGCGGGGGGGTGGCAGGATATATAGGGCTCGGCGTAGGCGACGGGGAGAGAGAGCGGGGCATTAAAAAAGAAAAGGCGACACGGAACACGCTGTCTTTATATACGGACTACTGCATTCGCTTTCAGATTATTTATTTATTTATTTATTTATTTATTTATTTATGTACGATCGAAATTAAAATACCCGGGAATCAAGGTGCGCTGCATGCTCTTGGCACGCTTACGTATGGGCATGATACGCGAGATTGCACCCTGTGCGCATCCCGACGTCTGGGCGTGTCACATTCTGTCAGTGGCGTCCCGTGGTCACGCGCGACGACGCGTTGGGGGTGACGGAGGCCCCGCACAAGCACCCCTGGGACCTCCGTCACGCTTCTGCGACCCTGGCCCTCACGCGCCCCTTGCCCTCGATCTTCCGTCTTCTGTCACGCGTCTGGGCCCGTCGCCACCATCATTCCCCGCGTCGCCACGTCGCCGCGTTTCACGACCCTCGCGACCGCGACGCGAGCGGGGGACACGGCGACGGAAGCAACGCACGTCTCGGTCGCCCCGGCGTGCGCGTCGTCGCAGTCTGTGCATTCCGGGGGCTGTGTGCCACCGACGCGATCGCTGATGGGGATATGAACGGGATGGACTGGAACGGGTTCGGGCGATCGTGCGCGCCCGATGCGTGTCCATGCTGCCCGATCCCTGCCCTCTCTGCTTTCCGGTCGTGTGCGTGCACAACCTCCAGCTGCCCCCATCCCTGCGTATGCATGCATCGCAATGCTGCCACAATCCTTTCTTTCCGCTGACATCCGTCATGTGCACATTATCATCCCGTCATTCTCAACAAGACACTATCCATCTATATACATACACGTTCATACATATATAGCACCATCGTCTCCTAAATGTAACCACTCTGTACTCCTCCCGGTGCACGCCTGTCCCGGGATTCAATGAGATCCCATGTACATGTCTGCACTGCTGCACCGCTCCTGCATCCAAATGAATCCCCTCCCTTTTCGAAAAATCCAACCGACAGAAATGCAATCCTCCAACTCTAACTCTACCATCCACATGTAAAAAAAACCGTCACGAACCCTGCCGGCCAGTGCTCGAACCACCCCCGCAAGTAATATCTTTGAGTCGTTCTTCCATCACCCGTCGGTGACGTCGCATCCAACATCTGACGAAAAACATGCACACGTCGTCGGACATACAAGCATCACACTATCCGACATCGAGGCAGCTATGGATATACTCCCACCACATCCTCCAGTTCGTCACATCCAGACGCCGCCACCCTACGGGATATGAACAGCTCCGAGTCATCTTCTCTTCTCTCAAAAATTGCAATAAACCAAAGAGACGCTCGCATGGCAGCAACTGGCAGCACCATCATCAAACACTTGCATCAACGCATCACGTCTCTTCCCCACAGCGCCATGCTATGTCATGCCACCTACGTACCTAACACGCTGCGAGCTGCGATCCCCACTCTCAGATATCTCCATCTCAATTTCAGTGGCAGAACGTGATCAGACTCCTGTGTATTGGGTACCCGACTCCGAATCAACCAGACTAAGCGGTACACAGACACAGCGCTACTCTGTCGCTTCGCCACTGAAATACCACACCACGGAACACCGCTAGGTAACTTAACGCAACGCTTTCCCATTGGGCCCCATCCACACCCATATATTCGTCCACATCCGCATCCACATATTCGCCCACTTCCACCCACGCCACACATCTCTATCACCATCCACATTCCCCCTCACCGCCAAAAAAATAAAATAGACATCCTCCCCAGAGCACTACCCGGCATCCATACATTGTCCCAATCTTATTCTTGTCCACCAACGCTATGCTATACTGTGCTGCTATGTTACACACTGTTGGTGCTACGCTATGTCCTGCTATGATATGCTTTTTCTTTGCTTGATGCATAGCATGCAACGGTTCCCATCACACTGGCAGATTCAACTGGGGTGTCTACAGAGGTCAGAGGTTTGGGCCAAGCAGGCTATGCACGGTGCTGTGTCACCTGCGCCACCCGCCCTCCGTGTCTCAGGCCTCGGGTCTTTCAATCAGATTTAACATATTAGCCTCGCAAATCGCGCACCACACCTCTCATTACACACTTCGCTCATGCACCTCGTACTACACACTTAGCTCCACACTCCACACTCCACACACTCGACACCCCCCAAACCTCACCATAAACAAGATAAGCAATCTACCGCACCCAACCCCAACCCCAACCCCAATTCGAATCTCAAAATCATAAATCCTCACAAACAAACAAACCCACCCTAATCCCTTCCAACAAATCTCAAATCGAATATCATCAATCCGTCCTTCCCCCACCAACTTATTTATTAAATTTCCGATCAGCGACAATCGAAAAAAAAAGGCTTGATGGATGATGATACACTCTGCCCATCCTCTCTCTCCCGCGGCAATATAGATCCGGGATCTAGGATCCAGATCTTACACTGGCAGTCGAGGTCTTGACTCTACCTAGCGCCTGCCTGCTCTCACTCCGCTCACCGGTTACCATAAGACTAAAGGCCTCGTGCCACTAAGCATCACGATCTGATGACATATCTTGATACCTCGACATGTCCTGGTTGGACACATACCTCAACCCGGTCCCGCGCTCCTATTCCCAGTCTACCACCCGCATCTCCATCTCCAACTCAAATTTGAAATTCGATTAAATTTCATCTGCACTTGCGCGTTGGATGTCTATAATTATGCGCGAGTTGATGCATTATTTATATTGTGTTTTTCTTCAAGTGTGAGTTATATATCTAGATATATGTTGTTGTTGTATTGAGGAGAAGCACTGGATGGGATTGGCAATATATGTTTCTTTTTTTTTGGACAGGGGAAGACCCTACTTTGATATGTGCAACAAAAATTGGATCGGTTTCTACACCTTACTTGCGAACAAGTTCCTCCGTCTGCTGAAGAACGCATTTTATAATCAAGTAATAATAAGATCATCAGCTGTGTATTAAACTTCAATAAAAATCATATAACATTAATAAGAGTATAACTCATGTTCCTATAAGCTGGCAATGTCACCAGTATCCTTCACCCACCGTCCTCGGGGAATTGGAAGGAAGTGGCTAGTTTATATTTATTTAGATTCCTAGGTAGGGCTTCTTCATCGCACTCCCGTAACCGGTTCTATACCGTAATCCTTTCAACTCGTCCGCTCTGTTCTATTCTATAGTGTGTAGTAGACATTGAATGACGAGATCGAGGCATGTGCATGAATGTGCAAGCGATCAGGCGGAGCTGTCGTTCACCCGTGCCGAGGCGCTGCTCATACCCGCTAGACTTGGTTCTAGGTCACATTTGGTACTTTGCTTCAAGTCGAATTCTTCATAATTGAATTACAGCCATCTTCGGCTTCGGACGGTGTGCAGTTACCGTGCCCAGTGGCGGTGCAACCTCTGTCACCAAAGAGCCAGGCTTCAATCACCACACACGCACTCATGTCCGCCCCTCCGTCCCGAAATCCGACCACGAGCCGGACCAGGGGCTCGACTCATAACAAGTTATTTTGCCGGTCGTTCGTTAGATTATCATCGATCGACCAAGAACCGCCTATGGCTGTCCCGTACCCGGAATCCGCAATCACGAGACCAAATCCAATTATGCTCCACGCAAACACCACCCAGCAGTTACCCCATACGCCTCGCGCCCTCCCAGTTCCTGCCTCGTCGCTCCACGTTCCTATTCAGGATCCCCCCTGACTAGACTTGATGCCACATCCCCACCCGATCCACCCTCCGCCCTCACCCTAATGTCAATATCACATTACATCCTCCAACCGCCCGCAGAACCACGGCTTTGCTTCGTGTTCGACTTCGAGTAGCTTCGAGTGTCACTTTCGCTCGCCTCCGCTGTCTTCGCTCGTAGTTGATTCGTTCAGACGCTAGTTCATTAATCTCCCAAGTTGAATGAAGAAGAGCAATTTTTCTTCATTGCTTCGTATTGCACTGTCGTGGACACAAATCTGTTGCTTCGGCTTCCTGAAAGGGGCAGCTTCGTGGCGCATGTTATGTGTGGATTAGTAACAAAAGGGACGTAGGTGTCGAGTTATATGGAGAGAACCCGGGAGCTGGCTGCGTGGTGTGGATGGGGAGTAAACCGCTCATGATGTCAGGGAAGAACTCGCCGGGAACCGGATAGAAGAACATAACTCATTGGAAGAGACCACAGTCTCCTATCCGATAGTCTATAAAGCTCCGAACGCGAGATCTTCAAGAGGATGGTAATACTAGAAGGCAGCGTGGATTCAATATAGGGCGAGGATGAAATCAAGAAAAACCAAGAACCACGCTGAATCACACGCCCCCCTGTCCCGTCGAAGTTCGAAGACAGCAGCAGATAGCTGAAGACGGAAACCGGTCCCGGATTGCTAGTCGGCTGAGAAAGTATCGGTCTCGTACGGAGGGTTAACTGAAATGACAGTTTTGAGGGGTGAGATCTGTCCGTGACAATTCTGTTGACCCCCACGGCTGAGAAACTGCCCAGACGTTGAGCCCTGGAAAACGTAGTGATGGTCATTGCGTTCATTTGCATGTCCAACTGGTTCCATGATATTCTGGGTAATGCATGGCTCAGCCTCGATCGATCGAGAAATCTTAGCACTTACCTCTTGAACGACAAACACTGTTCTCATTAAAACGGCGTAAGTGTAACAACACGTTATAGATAATAGCTTGCCAAGAATAAAAGAAAAATAGCTGCATTGCGACTTTGCAGCTCTCGATTGTTTACTACTGGCATGGGTGTAGTAAGCCCCTCGATATTGTATGTAACTTTCGCAGCATGCCATTGTGACCATTCAGGGGGTCGTTGTCGGAGTTGCCGACCTGCATCTGGGTAATTGGCATAGTTATGATTACCAAAATAGTGAAAGTTAGATTTTCCATAGCACGGCAACTGCCACGCGTGCGTTTCAGTGTGATTCGCTCCGGTGTGATAGCTACACACAAACACGGTGACATAGATTCCAAAGATACCAGTTAGCAGCCGATACGACCCTGGTCCCTGTCAAGATCGGTACATCTTCAAGTTTGTTGGGCACTTTCAAGCCAAGTCTTCCCAATTCGATATCCAAAGCTAGAAAACATGAAAGCAAGGTGTTTGTGGTCAAAGTCCGACGTCAGCTCGCCCGACTATAGCGTGTGTGTGAATAATGACTTGTATTCTATTCTGTATAAGCCCTCAACAGCTCTTTGGGGGAACGTATATATGACTTGGATGGAATTGCGATGGAGTTGTCCCTCATTTCAGTCCTTGCTGGCGCCGGCAAAGTTGCGCGGGGCCACTGTTCACATTAACGGCACAAGCCGAAAACGTTCCTGATTCCCCTCATGGTCGGACTTGAGAAGCGACCTGCCAAACGTTGCCTGATTCCAAAGAGTTCGAAATAAACTCTTCTTCACCAGATCAATTACATGGATCTTATTTACCAATCCTGCCATTGGGGCCCTGCACATGCAAGCTTCAGCTGTCAATTTGGGGTAACAGTTGTCCAGCTCGCCTGACAAAAACATCTAATCAGAATTCTACATGTTAGGTTTTCGCGACATATTGCATCATCCCAAATTCTGCTATGGCACCCGCGCGTCCCTGTTGCCACCTGGGGTCAAGTTATCTCATCTCCTAACTCCGTCCGCTGCAATTATGTAAGAAGCACAAACTAATTTCCGCCTTTTACCCATGATAGTGTGCTCAAGACGCGCATGCCGACGCGTCGAACACAGCTGATAAGTACATTTATGCAAGTGCCATGCCAGAGACCACAACGCAAAGGAACTCACGAGCATGTCGCCCACCGATGTCACTTGCAGAATTGACTCTCAGGTCTTAATAGAGACCAACCCGAATTTGCGCGAGACAGTTACGATCATTTTTAAATTATGCCATGGTGGGATCTGTCAAAAGCTGTCAAGCGCCTGGCGTGAAATAGCGTTGATGGCTGTACCCAACGCGGGTGCGACTCGGCGAATAGCCTTACACGCTGTCATGTACAATCGGCTAGTGAGGCACCCCTTATACTAGGAATGACACTGACGTGAGATAAATGCTCGAGAACTAATTTATCTTTGGCCATTTGACAACTTCATTGCATGCCACGTTTAAGTTATACTTGAAGGTTGCTGCACAGTTTAGGTAGTTGGGGTCGTATGATACTTCTTACGTACTGTATATTCTATCCAGACCCGACCGATCCCATGGGCCAATAACCTGAGAAACTCCGGAGTGATAAATAAACCGCCCATCACTCAGTGTACATACTTCCATATCAAAGCTCTCTCCGTTCTGGCAAAAATAAATTACTGAGGATTCACACTAGTCGAACTGTCGGCCACCTTGTTCCCCTTCCGGAATGCAAACATATACAGAACATGTCCGTGCTTCTATAGATCCATTATCCTGAATATACACTTGACTCAACCATGCGAGAGTTTTCCAGAAGAAAGGTAGCAACCGTACGGTGGTCCGGTTGTTTAACGTTTTGGTTAGGGTCGGATCACTAGGATACGCCCCAGCAAAATCTGTATAAATACGATACCAAAGATGAGAGCTTGCTCAAAGACTATCACTCACCATGGGCAAATCAAAAGTCGTATCTCTGTCATGCTGCCATACTCTCCATTCCTCACAGTTTTTCAAATAGTCCTTGTGCAAAAGGTCCTACCCTAATGATGGAGTATAATCGGAAACGCGAATAAGTGCAGATGCCTATTCAGCGCCGCGTAGGGTAAGAAAGAGTTTACGGTTGAATGTACCCGATTAAATCTAACGTATTACTTTCGGGAACAACGGTCATATATCACTGAGATAGTGATGCAGTGTCAAGACTTTCATTTAACAGACCGGAAGCATTCGGGGAAGAAGAGACCCCATTTCTCTGCAATGCTCAGACAAGGAATCAGGATATTAAGCGATTCCTCATCGATAGGTCCAGAATAGTGACAGTGCGTTGAGCGGCGTCACCGGTAATCAACGCTTTGGCCGTCAAGTTCTAGCTCAAGATGACAACCATCACCAACTAGGCAGCAGTGGATATTTCTGTCATGGCCTTCCAATCGGCTCTAGACAATCGTCCAATGATCCAATCGTAAACAAGGACAAGAACGTCGAATTCATGTATGATGATGGCTTGACAGCACACCATAATGGGACATAACTGACACATCTTTCTTTCGGTAATGCAATCTTATCATGCAAGATTAGAAATCTAGATCACATACTCATCAACAGGGCTGAGGTGTTTCTGTCCTCAACTGAGAAGCATATTTGGCACGGAAGTGATGAAGATTTCATAAGGCACGATCCTTTGAACAGTTGAACGTTCGCTGTTTGTGACATGGAGTGAAATTTATCTTCAAGATAACAGCCGCAAGCGAGCATCAATGGAGGAAACGTAAGATTTAGGGTATCGATCTAAACTCTCAGAGAGTTCTGACATCGGAAGGAACATTCAGGGTTCTTAGTATAAAAACGGGGTAAGGAAAGATACACCAAATACTGATAACGGGTGGGGGTATCTCCAAAAGTATACGGAGTGCGGACCGGCTGGTCCATAGAAGTAACTGATGAATGTGAGGTAATCATTTCCGCTCCACGTCTATATTTCGGAACCCAAGAAATTCAAAGGTGTACTCAATATGACCTAACAGGATTTGAGAATGAGCATACGAAAACCAAGCGGGAATTCAAATGGTCATAATCCCATTATTATGGATATCAGAATGAACGAGCAAAGCTCGAAGGTAGCTGAGAGTAGTTGTCTGCAGCGCGATCAAACACATAAAGCCAAATGCCTCAAAATCATTTGAAATTGAAACGGCGAAGGTGGTGAATGAATTATAGGACAGAGACGTACACTTTGATTATACAACACCATCGCAGCCCAGTAAAACAATAGGTCATGCCTATAAGTAGGTATTAGTAAAGACACAGGGCGACGCCGATAGGGTGAATCATAAGAGAATCGATGTAAGAAGTCTCAACAACACCTGAACCCGCCTCCACTTTGTACATTTGTGAGACAAGAAGAGACACGATAATCAATGAGAGAGACACGTTGATGTCATTCCAGACCGGAAATCTGAATACATTTGAGCTTGGGATGTATACACTGGTCACTGCTCCGGAGAGTGAATGGCATAGACCGGATATCAGAAGGGAGGTTGAGAGCTGGGGCCATATACCTCGGAAGAATCAATGATACCTATCGCCTCGATTATCAAGCATCAGTATTGTCGTTGTCATAGAAGAACGCGAAAGACAATTAAAATGTCATACAATTATATGCCATGTGTTTCGACAGCATTTTCAGTGAGTAGGACGAATCGTTGAAATCATTCAATATGAAAGCACAAGTATGTGATAATTGCGAATGAAGTTTGACTTGCCATTGTGGTTTAAAGACAAACGTTCATGAATGAAAATTGAAACTCTACCTGCAGAAGAAATTTATGGTCAGTGTATGGGAAAAAAAGGCTGACAGGCGAAAAATGGAATCAGACAAGGCTGAAATCGATATGGTTTTTACACAGTAATAATTCGGAATGTGGTAAGGTATGGCTATCATAGAAATAAATAAATAAATAAAAATTAAAAGCCTTCCACTCACTGTTAACCCAGTGGACGTGCCTACCTCAACTTATCAACTGTCAAGAGCTGGACCTTGAAGAGCAGCCAGATGAAAAATAGCCTTCTTGCACTAATATATCTCACGAACGGTTAGCAGAGAACATACTCCAGTAAACCTGCGTACAGTAGGCTCGTGGAATGTATAAATTTGAGATTACTGTCACGTTGTCACGTGCTCCGCCTCTTGGAACCTTCCACCATCTTCTCCAACTCTCCATGACTATTGATAGTCCACAACGGTTCGTACCGAGCTCCAATCCGAATATTCAGTGATAAAGATGAATGTCCCACCCATTTCACCAAGTAATCTACCAAGTTTTCAACAAGTTTCGATCACTGCAACATGCGTCTCAAGACACTTATTCAGAAGAACAGTTCCCCCTTTGAACATCTGGTTGAACGACGATTGAAGTAATGTATATGCATCTTGAAAGGTTGGGACAGTCTTCTAGTAGTAGCAGTGGAGTCTTTGATCTGGTGCACGGGACGATATGGAAATCGTTCTTCAACCGTATCTCTGACTACCACCGATTGCTGCTAGATGAACTCGTCCCTAACAAAAACATATACAGAAGAATGCCCTAGTCTCCCCTCCAGATCCAGTTGAATGAGGATGGGGGTTAATGTCTATGGGATGACCTTCTAGTTGTAGCAGTGGATTTTGATCTGGTGCATGGGATGGTTCGGGCATTCCTTCAGCCGCATCTCTGATTTACACCGATTGCTACTAGATGGACTCGTTTGGAGCACAAACCTATTCAGACGGACGGTTCCCCTGAACATCTGGTTGAATAGCTGTTGAAGTGGCACATGATAGGTTGGGACGGTCTCCTAGTAGTAGCAGTGGAGTCCTTGATCTGGTGTACGGGACGATATGCATTATTGTTCCTTCAGCCGCATCTCTGACTACCACCGATTGCTACTAGATAGACTGGTCCTTAACAACAACATACCCAGCAGAACGCCTTTAGTATCTTGTTGAATGAGGATTGTGTAATGTCTATGGATCGCGATGCTTTGGATGGCTTTCTAGTAGGAGCAGTGGAGTTCTTGATCTGGTGCATGCGACGATATGGAAAATCGTTTCTTCAACCGCATCTCTGACTTCCACCGATTGCTACTAGATGGTTTTGTCTCAGGCTCATCCTTGAATATCTGGTTGATCAAGGATAGAAGTAATCTGTATGCCTCACGATTACCTTCTAGTTGCAGTAGAATTCTTGATTTGGTGCATGGGATGATATGGAAAAAAGTTCTTTTAACCACATCTCTGACTTCCACCGATTGCTACTAGGTGGAGTCGCTAACACTGCAATTTAACATTTTATGTAACATACTACAAAACTAGCAGGAAATATATGAAATGAGACAGGCTCATTAATGGTTCGTGACGATAAGTAACATGAAGTACTAGTCAGGGAATATATCAAATATTATAAGCTCCGCTTTAATTCTCGAACCCAGGAGCTCGGCTTGCAGAGACCTTTTTTCACGTTCATTCTAGCGACTTCCTTAACTATCTTAGTCAGCGTTCAGCCAGGTGAAATATCAGATCGTCGGTTTTGTCTTGCGCCACATTTACCATGGAGTCTCTCTTGCGCTGGAGTATCGAGAATTCTGCTTCCCCAGATGGATTTGATCCAAGACCGCCTCCTGAACCACATAAAAACCTTGATCCTGGCATTATAGATGCCATCCTCGGCAAACCTGACGCCGTTCTCATGAAAGTCCGTATTTTTTGCGGATGTTATTTGGAATATCTTAATGATGTGTATAGGAGGCGCTTGCGATTGGAATGGATAGTTCTCTCGACGCAGACGCACGTGTGACAGCGTTAGACAACCTAGAAATGGTGTGCATATATTATATTATACAAGCACTCACAAGGCCGAGTCTAAAGCTCTGTTCCTATTTTAGCTAGTAGAACAGATTGACAATGCTACAAGTATGGTGTTGGGTTTAACTATTTTGCTTTCGATGCTCATGTAAATTTCGCTTTACAGACCTGACATCGCTTCAAATGTACCCTGAAATCTTGTCCTTGCTATCTCCGAAAAACCCTGACCCTGTGCGCATGCAAGCACTCTGGATTCTTGGCACAGCTGTGCAGAATAACCCGAAAGCGCAAGCTGATGTATATTTTGTTCTTGATACATTATTTTAGCTCGCTCACCTTCTCTTTTTCTTCTTATACGACAAGTTTTTAACTCATGATCCCCTTCCTACAATTCTCTCCCTTCTTTCACCACCTTCTGGATCACAGTTAGAGGATCCCCCTTCTTCCCTGACACGCTCCAAAGCAGCCTACGCACTTTCTGCCTCCCTGAAACACAGCGCTGCGGCGCTCCTCAGATTCACTGGTGCTGGTGGATGGGATATCTTGAAAGATGCATTGCAAGGTTGGTATCACATTTTCCGATTTCGACGCATCTGATGACGTTGATCATTTAGATTCAGATATAACGATCAGACGTAAAATAGTATTCCTTATCAACATCCTCCTACTCCCTACGGCTCCTGCCGCGTCTTCGACTGCCGCACCGAATATTTCTCCCCCAGGGCCCAATATATATTCAATTCCACCGCTCGGCACCACACCATCTACAGCTGCCGCTCCCCATACTGACACCCAATCCTTATCTTCTTCTACACCTCCTTTGCCTCTAGGTTTAGATCCTATGTCAACATCACCTTTTATGCTCGAAGCGTTGCGGACTCACGGCATCATCCCTGTCTTGATCGATTCTCTTACAGTGCCATTTCCTCATGGGCCGAATGCTGACGAGGAAGTGGATGTAGACTATGCAGAAAAGGCCGCAAGGACTCTACTGACCTTCTTGGAGGCATGTAGCTGCTTTTTCTATTCCATGGTTGCTGATATGTCTCATAATTTTCTTAGGTAGGTGGAGAATTGAGTCCTTCCGAGAAGGATCAGTTGCGCACAGCTGTGCACGATGGTGGATCTTTTACGCGAGATGCTTGGGGGTTCACCGAGAGTGAATGGAATAAACTGCAGCAGAAACTCTCCGCCACTTGATACCAACTTCTTGATACGACAGCAGGATTCACGAAGTCATGAACTGTAATTTTAAACATATATCTCTCACTAATCGACTATTTTCTCTCTTATTGTTTTTTCTTTCATAATTGGGTCAAAAATCATAATTGCGGTTTTATGATGTGTGAGTCTCTCAATGATGTCATTCCAAAGACTGGAGCAAACCTATCATTCTTGTTTTGATCTTAAGGTTATGCATTGTGTGTTCAGAGCGCACCCAGAAACAAAACGTGTTGAAGTGATGCTCTTTGAGTTCCAGGAAGATAGTGTGATAGTCTTGTGACTTATTTCGAGAGCCAGGGAATATCTCCTGCACCTCACGGCCCGTTGTTGCTGCGGTATGAAGTCTTTTTCTACAAGGAAACCTGAAAGCTGCCACAATTACTCAACGTTCTGGCTGGACATGGTTAGCATACATCGTCAAGTTGTTCATCTTTTCGTTCTTTTAGTCTGGTAGGAAGTCATTGACTATTTCCTGTATGAATCGGTATCGTGTTAGTTGGTATGTGTAGCGTTGAATTGAACGTAAAACGGCGGGTCAGTTTGTGGCGACGGACCTCACGGGTACGGTATGGTTCAATGGTATCATGATAGTGCTAGTAAACATTGTCCTCAATACACTGAGAATATACTTGGCCTGGACTCCAAACCTTGGTCATGAATTTCTGCAAATCTTGTATCACTTGTATGCATGTCAAATCACAGCATCACAGCCCCTATGGCTTTCTTAAGCAACTCCCAATCACCAAATAACTATGGGATTCTATCTCAATGGATTTCATTGAACAAGTTCCCTTGTTGGCAATTTTAATAGTGGTCTGCCAACTCTCTAAACAAAGTATTTTCATTCCAATGGTTGATACCATAACCTTGGCTAACCTTGTGAAACTCTTTGTCCTCCATGTCTTCTCTAAATTCAGTGTACTGAACCATGTAACCTTGGGCTGAGGAAGCAAGTTCATTCTCACTTCCTCAAGTCCCTTAGTAAGGCACTAGACATGCAGCTTCACTTCACCTTGGGATACCATCCCAAAGGTGAAAATCAAACTGAACAAGTCAACCAAACTTTGGAACAATACCTTTGAGTATATTGGAATTATCTGTAGGATAACTGGTCCAAGCTGTTACCACTTGCTGAATTTGCCTACAACAGTGCTCCAAATACTACTACAGGGATTTCCCCTTTCTTTGGAAACAATGGATACTACCTGAACCTCACCATGCTTCCTGAATGTGGCTTAGTATCCTTCTAAGCCTATGAATTTGCTGTTGATTAGGCCAATAGCATGATGCCCTGAAAGAGAAAATAAAACATGCCCAATCTCAGTATCAAGTCTCAGCCAATGTTTGGTGCTTGCCCACTCCTGAGTTTGCCTTAGAATATACAGCATTTGTGAAAGAACAATTCTTCAGAACCACTTGGCCCTCAAAGAAGCTAGCCAAAAAATATCTTAGCCCCTTCAAGGTGTTAGGATCTCACCAGTGAGATCCCTGCTTTCTTAGTCATCCTGATTAAGTAACATTTTTGCCTTATCAAGCAATCCCACTTAGCCTATTGTTTTACTCAACCTCAGAGGCTAGACCTTGCTCACATCAATTCTTTTATTCAGTTAACTTCTCTGCTCATAATACTCTTCCTCATTTAGTAGTTTCTGTTGAATCTTGCAACAATGTTTGTAACACACCTTTGCTCAACCTTGTTCTGACTCACCCATGTTTCACCTTGCCTTTGTTTTAATTCCTGTTCTAGGAACCCCTTTGTACTTTTGATTTGAAATTACTCTGACCATTTGAAATACTAATCTAGTATATAATATGTATGTAAATTAGTAGCTCAGGAGTCAGAAAATTGACTAAGATCTCCCCCAAGTTTTTGTCATACCTTTCTCTGAAAACAGGGATATGACAAGATCTGGATGGTGCAGCACATAATCTGAAGCCAAGCCCTATTTTGGACCTTACCAAAGTTACAACCCCATGTTAGATCCCAGATCACCTCAACAAATCCCTATCTTAGCACCCTTAGTCATCCACTTCCATGTCACATCTGAGTCACACTCACCCCTCCAGAGCACTCTACACCCTCACATCCCCTCTGAGAACCTCATGTGATCTCTGCACACATGACATACTGTCCTGTCATCATTACCATATCATCACTCCAACACACAGACCTCCACATCACACACAAAGACCTCCACATCACTCCAACACACAGACCTCCACATCACACACACACAGACCTCCACATCACACACACAGACCTCCACATCACACACACAGACCTCCACATCACACACACAGACCTCCACATCACACACACAGACCTCCACATCACATTCTCCATCATCCCTTGTGTCATTTTCTAGTATGTTCCATAGTTCCACATGATTCCCTCTCTTATTTAGCACCCCTGCATCCTAATGTAGTTCTCTTCCTGCATTTGGATGACCCTGTTCCATATTGATCACATGTTCTGAATGTATATAAACCTCCATGTATTCATAGCTAGTTCTCTAGTTCAAATATCAATTTAGTCTCCTCCTTGTTATCTCTGTGAACTCACTCTGTAACCTCACTCTGCAACACCTCTGTAAATACAAGGACAGGATGACATAAGAGGGTGCAACACATAAGTTGAAGCCAAGTCCTTTTGACTCTGTACCCCAGTTCAGCTTCAATAGTTTGACCACTAAAGAACCCTTCCAGACAAGATATCCATGACTCCAGACTTAACAGTATATTCAAACTCTCACTCTTTGTCATCTATGAGACATAGCACTCAAAGCAACTTACATGCTGGTACCCTTAGAACCATCTCAGAAGCATCCATATGCCATGTATCTAATGTTCCAGCCATGCTCCTAAGTACTTACTCACCCCTAACCCCACTTAACCCTGAAAACCCCATGCAAGCACCCAACCTGAACATGCCTGAGCCCCCTGACTCACCCTCTAATCACAACCCCCTCAGTTCCCACCCAACATCTTCTTAGCTCTGAATCCTCTGAGAGTGTCATCATCAAACTCAAATGATGTTTCCAACCTCACTGAAGCTATTGTCATGTTGGGCCACAACTTGTTATCACCAAAGAAGTCCTTGTCTTAGACTAAGGTCTGAGAACCAGATACCTTCAATGGTTCTGACAGTCACAAACTCCTGCCATTTCTGATTCAATGTAAATTAAACTTCTGAGACTGTCCTGATGCCTTTTCATCCAACAGTGCAAAAGTTACCTATGTACTGTCCTACCTGAAAGGAACCACGTTAGACTAGTTCAAACCCATCCTTTCCTCTAATATCAACCCCTCCTGGATAGATGATTACTCTGAATTCATAATCAAGTTGAAGGACAACTTTAGACTCCATGACCCCATTGGCAAAGCTGAAACTGACCTCAAAACCCTCCACATGTGTGACAACCAATGAGTCACCAAGTACCTGGTTGAGTTCAATGGCCTCACTGCATGCATCCATTGGGGAGACACCACACTCCATATCAGGTTCAGTTGGTGTGAGGGCGACGCTATTGACAAGGTCACAATGATAAGATACTCCAATATTTTAATAAGCTGATAAGGGGGTTTTTGTCAGGGGACAGCCTCCTGTCTACTTATTTCTTTCTGGCATATCATTTACTTTCTATTTTCCTCAATGGATTCTTTAGTTAATCCTCCTTTGCCCATGTTTCACTGACTGTGACATGACTTACTCACATCACAGTCACTAACTATATAGTTGGCTACTTAGGTAAGGGGTCCTCACCTTATTCTCTTTTGGACCCCCTTACCAAATATGCCATCCACTGTACTTAGTTTCCATTTTCTATTATACACTTACTTTTGGACCCCCTTACCAGTGTCTGATAGTAACTGTGGGTAGGCCTGGGGTTAGAGTCCCTAGGTCAGGCCTAGGGAGAAGGGCAGGGCTGTGGTGGTGTCCTACTGTCTTAGCTCCCAGCAGTTACCTGAGTCGGTACCTGAGTAAGTTGCCCTTACAGTTTTCCACCTGGTGTAGTGGTAATCCTCAGTTTATACAAGGTTACTAGCAATAAATACATAGAAAGCCCACCTGGTGTAGTGGTAATCCTCAGAGATCAAGCTGAGGGGTAACCATTACACCAGTCACACTTATATACCCTAGTGGAAAGTCACAGAAGGTCATAGAAGGTCACAGAAGGTTCTGGAAAGTCCTGGAAAGTGACAGAAGGCTATGGAAAGTTCTGGAAGGTTACAGAAAGTGATGGAAAGTCCCAGAAAGTTATGGAAGGTCATGGAAGGAAATCAACAAGAAACAATGACTGACAACAAACTCTAAGCTGAACCCTGACATCACCCCCCTCTCGATGCATGGCATCTTGATGTGGAGTTTTATCAAGGTTGTTAATGGAGGCACCTGTTAAAACATCTTGTCAGCCTCCATTAGAGTGGAGGGTGGGTCCAGGTCAGGTTCCTCTCGAGTTCTACCCCAGGGTACAATTAGAGGGTAAACTTGCAATCCAAGTAGCGATCGTCGCAGGTACTGAAGGGGTTGCTGAAGGTTTTTGTTAAGTCCAGAGTCAGAGACATCTTGTCCAGGATGTCTGGGGTATTCAAACTGCTGATTCAAGCCAGGGTATGGAGTCAAAAGGACTTGGCTTCAACTTATGTGTTGCGCCCTCTTGTGTTGTCTTGTCCTTGAATTTATGGAGTTGCGGAGTGGAGCTGCAGAGTGAGAATGGAGGTAATGAAGTAAGACTAAATCGATATTCAAACTAGGAAACTAGTTACAAATACATGGAGGTTTAAATACATTTGGAACGTGAGATTAATATGGAGCAGGGTCATCCAAATGTGGAGGGATTACTATACTAGGATGCAGGGATGCTAAATGAGGGATGGGGTCATGTGGAACTATAGAACATACTAGAAGATGATGTGGAAGATAATAGAAAGAGTGATGTGGAAGTCTGTGTATCAGATTGATGACATGATGGGGATGATAGGGATGGAGTATGGAGTATGCAGAGGTCACGTGGAGGGTATTGGTGGTGCAGAGTACGATGGAGGATAGAGATCTGTCTGGAGGGCTGAGATCGATCTGGAGGGGTGTGGAAATGAATGATAAATGGGCGCTAAGGGTGGAGATATGTTGGAGGGAATCTAGGATCTAACAATACCTCCCCATTAAGGCTGAGCCTTGAGGCCACAGTGATTAAGATGGAAGTTGCCATGGGAAAGTGGGTTAGCATTGGACTGGAGTAGGTATATAAGGGTGTAGTGTTTCTGCATTTGTTCAAGTACACTCACCAGCCCAACGCCCACCCAATGAACCACTTAGACAAAATCAGAGAACAAATCCATGTACTCATGGAGGAATATGAGATGGGGCTGGCAGAGAAGGAGGTGGAGGCAGAATTGCTGGAGTCGGAGGGCTGCTTAGTTGTTTTTTGACTCTGGTGCAGACTTGGCATCAGAGTTCTTTTTGTCAGATGATTTGCTGTCTGTTGTGGAAGTGGCTTGTCCTTTTGCAGTGGAGGAAGTTGATTTGGGACATTCCTTGGCTACATGACCTGTTCTGCCACAGAAGAGACAGAGATTCTGCTTGAAGTGGTGTTGTCGCTCCTGTTGAGTCAGTTTACCATCTTTTCCTAGTTTTGATGCTAGGTCTGGATTCTTCTTGGTGGTGTTCGAGGTGTTGTTGCTGTTGGAGGAGGAGTTGCCAGATTTGTTGCCATTGTTGTTGTTTGATGTCTTCTTGTTGTCATTAGAATTTGTTGACAGCGTGGGGGGTTTTTGCCCTTGTCTTGATGGGGGTCCAAGGTTTTGGTCGAGTTGTTTTCTTGAGTGACTTCAGAGCATTGTTCCCAGTAGCAGGCATCAATGGACTGGGCGAGGGATCGAAGCTCATGTAACATGCTGGGTTTTCCAACATGGGCCACTTTGTCCTTGATCCGTGCTGGAAGTCCATTGTAGAACTGGCGGCAGAGTGCAGCATCTCCCCAATGGATGCGTGTGGTGAGGCAGTTGAACTTGACCAGGTCTTTGGTGACTTGTTGATTGTCATGCATGCGGAGGGTTTCAAGGTTGGCTTCTGCTTCGCCAATGGGGTTGTGTGGTCCAAAGTTGTCTTTCAACTTGGACACAAATTCTGAGTAATCATCTATCCACGAGGGGTTGACATTGGAGGAAAGGGTGGGTTCAAACCAGTCCAATGTGGTTCCTTTTAAGTAAGACAGTACATAGGTGACTTTTGTACTGTCGGATGAAAAAGCGTCAGGATGGTCATGAAAGTTTAGATTACATTGAACCAAAAAGGGCTGAAGTTTATGTCTGTTGGAGCTATTGAAGGTGTCTGGTTCACGGACTTTGGTCTCAGGTGAGGAATTCTTTGGCGATGACAAGTTGTTGGCTAGCATGGCGATAGCCTCAGCGAGGTTAGGGACGTCATTTGAGTTTGATGACAACACTCTCAGAGGATTCGGGGCTAGGAATGGGTTGGATGGAGATTGCAGGGGGTTGTGATCAGAGGGAGTGTTGGGGGGATCAGGCATGTCTGGATATGGTACTTGTACAGGGTTTTTGGGGATAAGTGGGGTTAGCAGTGAGTGGGTACTCGGGAGCATAGCTGGGATGTTAGGTACATGGCATATGGATGCTTCTGAAATGGTTCCAAGGGTACCAGCTTGTAGATTGCTTTGAGTGCTATGTTTCATAGATGATGAAGAGTGAGAGTTTGAATATACTGTTAAGTCTGGAGTCAGAGACATCTTGTCTGGGATATCTGGGGTGGTCAAACTGCTGATTTGAGCCAGGGTACAGAGTAGAAAGGACTTGGCTTCAACTTATGTGTTGCACCCTCTTGCATTGTCTTGTCCTTGAATTTACAGAGTTGCGGAGTGGAGCTGCGGAGTGAGAACAGAGGTAACAAAGTAAGACTAAATTGATATTCAAACTAGGGAACTAGCTATGAATACATGGAGGTTTGAATAGATTTTGAGCATGAGATTAATATGGAGCAGGGTCGTCCAAATGCAGAGGGGTTACTATACTAGGATGCAGGGATGCTAAACAAGGGATGGGGTCATGTGGAACTATAGAACATACAAGAAGATGACATGGAAAATAATAGAAAGAGTGATGTGGAGGTCCATGTATCAGATTGATGACATGACGGGGATGATGGGGACCGAGTACAGAGTATGCGGAGGTCATGTGGAGGGTATCGGTGGCATGGAGTATGACAGAGGATAGAGATCTGTCTGGAGGGCTGAGATTGATCTGGAGGGGCACAGAAATGAATGATAAATGGGTGCTAAGGGTGGAGATATGTCAGAGGGAATCTAGGATCTAACAGTTTTGAAAGATGCCTCTCACATGTACTCCCCTATGGCATTGGGAGTCCTCTTCCCAGTGAATCCCTCAAATGAGCAGGGGATTGAATCTCGGCCAAGGAATATCACATCTCCAGCCTCATAGGGCAGGTAAGTGAGGGGTTTCTTTCACCAGGGAGTGGAGAAGATGGGTTTGGGTGGAGCTGGGAGTTCAAGGAGTTCCTCAATTTGTCTAATGTCATTTGGGTCAATGGACTAGTGTGATGATAGAGGGTAGGATTCAAGTGGGAGGAGACTCTGTTGGATGGATTGACTGTCCATGTTGTAGTAAAGAGGTTGCTTGCTATTGAGTGGGTGGGGGAGAATGGATAGTGGATGAATGGAGTAGGATGTAAATGAAGGGAATTAAATGTCAGGTGAAGTGTCACCTATTTTTTTGGGGTTAGAGTGTCACATGCTAGGTCCCTTCCCTCTGTCCAATCAAAGAGGTGTTGCTTGAGAGTTTCCATGAAGTTTTCTAGGGTTTGAAAGGGGAGGGTGGCAAATAGAGTAGCTGATATATGTTGTGGAGCTTTGGGGTTTTGTTGGTGAAATTCTGTGATGAGTCGTTTTGCTCCTGAGACGTCCTTTACAGGTAACCAGGAGTCATCTGCAGGTCCATAACCCTTCCAATGGACCAGGTATTCTAGTCGTTCTTGATAGACTCTACTATCTAGGATCCCTTCAACTTCATACTCAGGGACTCTGTCTCGAATAACAGGAGGGGGGGGAGG
>QFEC01014948.1:39345-55757 GCA_003316585.1 Gomphus bonarii | reverse complement strand
TATTGCTAGTAACCTTGTATAAACTGAGGATTACCGCTACACCAGGTGGAAAATACCCTTATCAGCTCACTAGATATTGGAGTATCTTATTTGTTGTGACCTTGTCAATAGCATCGCCCTCACAGACATGCTATATTCATTGCCGACCCCAAACTGAACTGAAACCCAACCAGTCATGCCTGAAATCAAACCCACCACCCCAAACCCCAAAGAGCAGCCTTCCCCCCTCTCTATGTGTTCTGCTGATACTCGCCAGTGCACCAAAGTCCCCCTGAAGGTCCAGTCTGTTGACACTGGATGTCCTTTAGCAATTGATGCACTCCTTGACAGTGGTGCCACTGGGATGTTCATTGATGTTGAATTTGTTCAGGCTGAAAGGCTCAAGACCTGTTGCCTCCCTTGTGCCATACCTATCTATAATATTGATGGTACCCCTAATGAATTGGGTTCAATCAAGGAAGAGGTTGACCTCATCTGCACATATGGGCACCACATGGAACATGCCACATTTTTGGTGACAAGCCTAGGATGCCTAGCCATCATTTTAAGACATACCTGGCTCATGGAGCATAACCCAGAGGTCAATTGGCACTCAGGCAAGGTGAAGATGACTTGTTGTCCTGAGTCATGTGGTATCGCAACAATTGACAAGCAACCTTGGGTTGAGACAGCCCCAGACATCAAAGAAAACCACACACATCTTCCTGATCAACATACACATGCCACAGCTGAAGAGCCATTGTATTCACCTGAAAATGGTGACAGACTCTTTGTAGTCTTTGTTGAGGAGAACCATGAAGAAATTGGTGCAAGCTCAACTGTCTCACAACAACTCACCCAAAGGGCATCAGAGCTTACTGTCAAAGTACAATCTACCAAGCCTTGGTTCACTCAGTCATACCAAACAAAGTCCCTGCATACTGTATTACAAGCTAAAGGCTCATAAGTCTTACAAGTATGTTCAGTTTGGTTCAGTACATCACACTTCATTCTATTCTTGTTTATTCATTTGCTTCACTTTGGTACATGTATGGGCATGTATGCCTGCTTTTCATATTTTACTATTCTTACCCCCATATCTTACATTCTCATTTCCATGCCTTGTGCAATGTTGTTGCATAACTTATGGTGACTCATTCTCTATATAAGTAATTAGTCCTCATGTATGTATTCTCCATTCAGATTATTGACTAAGTTAGACATACACTATCAGTCCTTAATGGCACAGGCAGGGAGATAGGTGCAACACAAGTACCTTGAAGCTGATGCCACGTCTGACCTCAGCTCATTGGACTGAGCCAAACCTCCCGAACCAAGGGTGTGTGTGCATGCACATAACACTTATACCTACTAAATCCTTTGAAGATCTTGTTCCAAAACCTTATCAGGAATTCAAGGATGTCTTCTCCAAGGAGTCCTTCAATAGGCTTCCCCCATGTAAACCCTGGGATCATGCAATTGAGATGATTCCAGGTGTCAAGTCCTTCAGCCCCAATGAGCAAAGAGAACAAGATGCCTTCCTTGAAGAAAATTTAAAGAGTCATCACATCTGTCCCTCCAAATCACCTATGGCATCCCCAGTGTTCTTTGTAAAGAAAAAGGACAGTGGCCTTTGCTTCATGCAAGACTACAGGAAGCTTAATGATATAACAATTAAGATGCTATTTCCTTCCCCTTGTACCTGATATTATAAACAAGGTTGCTGCTGCCAGGGCCAAACACTTTACAAAGTTAGATGTCTGCTGGGGATACAACAATGTGTGCATAAAAGAAGGAGATGAATGGAAGGCAGCCTTCCAGATGAACTGAGGTCTATATGAACCTCTGGTAATGTTCTTTGGCCTCACAAACAGCCCAGCCACCTTTCAAATGATAATGAATGAAATCTTCAAGGAGCTCATTGATGAAAGGGTTGTAGTGGTGTTCATAGATGACATACTCATCTTCACAGAATCCCTTGAAGACCATCAAAAGACAGTGTGTGTGATGAGTCCTTGAAATCCTCCACTCCAACAACTTACACCTGAAACCAGAGAAATGTGTATTTGAACAACTAGAGGTGGAGTATCTTGGACTTATCCTCTCAGCAGGCAAGGTGACAATGGACACAGTGAAGGTAGCAGGAGTACATGACTGGCCCATCCCATGCAATGTCACTGAAGTAAGATCCTTCCTTGGATTTGTCAACTTCTATAATTTATTTGTAAACAACTTCTCTCACATTACCAAGCCCCTGAACAACCTCACCAAAGCCAATGCTCAGTGGTCTTGGGCACCAGATGGACCAGAACAAGCTGCCTTTGATGAACTTAAATGTCTCATCACCTCTACCCCTATCCTTGTCCTCCCAGACCAGACCAAATGCTTTCACCTAGAAGCAGATGCTTCAGCATATGCAACAGGCACTGTACTATCTCAACTCTGCACTGATGGAAAATGGAGACCCATTGGCTTTGTCTCAATGAGTCTCCCAGACACAGAGTACAACTATGCTATCCATGACAAGGAATTACTCTGTCATCCATGGTCTAGAAGAATGGTGTCATATCCTAGAAGGAACCAAGTACAAAATTGAGATCCTCAATGATCATCAAAACCTTACCTACTTTCAGTCTGCACAGAACCTAAATCATTGCCAAGCTCGCTGGCTCTCTTGCTTTGATTTGGAATTGATCCACTGTCCTAGTCAGCATTCAACTAAGCCTGATGTGCTCTCAAGATGGGTGGATCATAAGCAGGGGGAGGAAGATAATCAAAACCAAATTCTACTCCATCCTAATATGTTCCATGTTAATGCCACAGGCATACAACTAGTCAATGGTGAAGCCAATGAACTTCTTGACAGAGTCAGATGCTGCACAGACCGAGATGAGATGATTGTAAGGGCTCTCAAAGAACTTGGATCATCTGGAAATCTTTGAGGAGAAGAGTGGACAGAAGAGAATGGTCTCATTCTTTACCATGGAAAGGTATATGTCCCTCTTGATTCCAAACTACAGTATGACATTGTCAAGGCACACCATGATACAAGCACCACTATGATACAAGCACCACTGGCCATCCTTATCACTGGAAAACAATCAAACTCATGTCCTGGAGCTATTGGTGGCGTGGAATGGGATGGTACATTGCCAAATATTTAAAGGCTTGCAACCCTTGCAATAGGACCAAAACCTTCCCTGCCTCCCCCATTGGCAAACTTCTCCCCAACCATATTTCAGACCACAGATGGCAAGTCATCACTGTTGATCTAATCACAGAACTACCCATCAGTCAAGGCTACAATGCTCTTCTTGTCACTGTAGATCACCTCTCAAAACATGCACACATTATTCCTACCACATCTGATGTGAACTCAGTAGGAATCACCAGACTTCTCTGTGACCATGTTTAGAAGCTCCATGGACTGCCAGAGGAAGTCATCAGTGATTGTGGTACTCAATTTGTCTCCCAGTTCATGTGAGAACTAAATAAACTCCTAGGCATCAAGGTTACTGCCTCTACAGCCTATATCCACAGTCTGATAGTCAAACAGAATGAGTCAATCAGGAGATTGAGCAATACCTCTAACTCTTTGTCAATCAATGTCAAGATGACTGGCTAGAATGGATCTCTCTTGCTGAATTTGCATACAACAATTGAATTCACTCTGCAACACAGACTACTCCCTTCATGCTTGACAGTGGCCAGCATCCAAGACTTGGGTTAGAACCAACCCAAGAAACCCAACTAGAAGTGTTGGATGAATTCACCACTTGCATAGAGAAGGCCACTAATGAGGTATGCTCTGCACTGTCAAAAGTTGCAGAGGATATGGCATGATTCTATGACCTACACCATCAGACTGCTCTCACATACAAGATTGGAGATAATGTCTGGCTAAATGTACAACCACTCACCCAATGAAGAAGTTAGATCATAAATGGTTAGGTTCTTATATAGTGAACAAGGTTGTATCACAGAATGTCTATGGCCTCTAACTTCCCTCATCCTTTGGTTGCACCCATCCAGTCTTTCCTGTCAACCTCTTACATTCCTACCAAGAGGATCCAATCAAAGAATGACATATTCAGCCCCCCCTCCTCCTGTTATCCAAGATTGGGTCTTTGAGTATGAAGTTGAGAGGATACTAGACAGCAGGGTTCATTGAGGGAGACTGGAGTATTTAGTGCACTGGAAGGGTTATGGAGCAGCAGATGACCTCTGGGGACCCATGAAGGATGTCTCTGGAGCAAGGTGACTTGTCATAGAATTTCACTGATAGAACCCCAAAGTCCCACAATGTATATCAGCTGCTCTATATGCTACCCTCCCCTTCCAACCCCTAGAGAACTTCATTGAAACTCCCAAATGATATCTCTTTGATTGGACAGAAGGAAGGAACCTGGCATGTGACACCCTAACCCCTAAAAAATAAGTGACACTTCACCTGACACCCTATTCACTTCACTTACATCTCACTTCATTTACACTTATATAAACACCTGCTATCAACCCTTCTCCACCCATTCAATAACAAGCAACCCTCATTACTACAACATGACCAGCCAATCCAGTCAACAGAGTCTCATCCTACTTGAATCCTACCCTATATCATTGCACTAGAGGACATTAGACAAATTGAGAGACTCCTTGAACTCCCAGCTCTACCCAAACCTATCTTCTTCCTTCCCTGGCAAAAGAAGCCTCTCACTCATCAATCCTATGAAGCTGGAGATGCAATATTCCTCAGCCAAGATTCAATCCCCTGCACATTTGAGGGATTCACCAGGAGGAGGGCTCACAATGCTATAGGGGAGTACATGTGAGAGGCATCATTCAAAACCTACAACAGTCCCTACAGTGTCTACAGCAATCACTGCCTGAGTTGCAAGTTTGCCCTCCAGCTGTACCCTGAGGTAGAAATTGAGCAGAGCCTGACCTGTACCCATCCCTCACTCTGGAGGAGATTGACAAGATATGTTAGCTGGTGCTTCCATTAACAATTTTGACAAAAGTCCACATCAAGACACCATGGATTGAGAGGGGGGTGATGTCAGGGTTCAGCTTGGAGTTCATCTGTTCAGTTTGTTGTTTCCTGTGTATGCACCCCTATCTTGCATCTTCTGATTACATAATAGGTGCAGGAGTAGGGTATAGGGTTGTGACTGGTGTGACAGTTACCCTCAGCTTGATCTCTGAGGATTACTACTATACCAGGTGGGTTTTCTATGTATTTATTACTAGTACTAGTAACCTTTGTATAAACTGAGGATTACTGCTACACCAGGTGGATTATCCCTTATCAGCTCATAAATATTGGAGTATCTTGTTGTTGTGACCTTGTCAATAGCATCCCCCTCACAGATGCCCAAACCAAGGATTGAACATGTGTAAAGGACTTGGGGGACTTTTGGTTGTTTATGGCTTTGGTTGGTTCAACTGAAGCAAACTGAAGTTTGGTCAGAATGTACTCCAACATAAAGGGAAATAGTTGAATTTGGACCTATCATGTTTAAATGCTTTATCCTTGGCTCTGAAGTTTGGAGTGCAAAGGAGTAGAAAGCCTCTAAGCTTCCTTGAGTCTGACCTATTGAAGGTATCAGATTCCCAAACCCTTGCCTTTAGAGCTTCCTCTTGATCACTCTTGACTGATTTAGTGAGGTTTCTGATTGCTTGAACAAGAGTAACAGCAGGGTTAGCTTGTGTAAGGGCAACCCCTGTTGCACTTGTGGAATATCACACAGGGCTAGCAGGGGGGAAATCCTAGGTTTAAAGACTATCTTATGTATAGTAAAAAGGGGGGTCTCACCTATTTAAATTGAATTTATCAATAGGAAAAGTATGGAGATATTCCAAAAATACTCTGAATGATTGTACTGCCGGGTTTGCCTCCGCTTAGGCGCCGTCCCGGGAAACCGGTCTGGGTGCCAAAGCGCCGGTTCAGCGAATTGTGAGTCTTACACAACTCAGAATAATATGAAAGTTATATAGAAATGAAGTAGAAATGTGTGGGAACGTAGCTGTGGTCTCAGATCACTTGTGCGACGAGTTTACGACGAGATAGCCCTAATTAGGAAAGTGTGAAAGTTTGGCGCTGAACCTTCGGTTCGGCGCGAATAAGATTCTCGAGTATAAGGATAATTCCTAGTGGCTTTTCTCTGTGGGATTCAAATGGAATTGTCTAATTGTCTCTAGATACATTCTGAGTATTTAAAGAAAATGGAAAATTGTTTGTAATCTGAAAATAAGACGGAGTGAAAATAGAAGGTGGCCTAATGCGGCCGTACGCGGGATATATGCGCGACTGTGCGGATTTTTTGGTATAGGAAAATACTTAGGGGAAAAATTATGGTCATAGGGGGAAACAGAAATAGAATGTATATCAAAGAATACTTCTGCCAAGTCATTTATGCCTCTACCAATTCCGGACGGCGGCGCGGGTCTCGGTGTTAAGGTATGTGGCCGTGCGGGTGGTATCTGCCAGAATATGCTCCTAAAATCGTGAAAATATTTGTGTATGTACCTTGAATAGTCTTTAATTTCGCTGCAAAATATCATGGTGATGGGGTTGAAAGTGGTGGAGATATGGGGTTTTTAGTGTTGAAGTATATGCATATAATTCAGGATAATTGCCAATTTACAACAGGAAGAAACAAAGGGAGAGAACCAGGCAATCCCCTAACAAGTGACATTATGACAGGGCCACAATTACAAGATACTCTAAGAATTACAGGCTAATAGGGACTAATCCACCTGCTGTAGTAGTATTCCTCAGTTGATACAGTGTGTACCAACAATAAATACATGTATAGCTCACCTGGTGTAGCAGTATTCCTCAAGCTGAGGAGTAACTGTCACACCAGTTACAACCCTATGCCCTACTCTGGTGTTGATTATATAATCAGAAGTTGCAGGTTATGGAAATGTAAATGGGAAGAAATCAGTTAAACCCTGACAGTTATAGGGGCCATGAATAACTGAGTATGTGGAGTTCTGATATAGTGTTAAAATTTGCATGGGGTGAGGATGCTGATACCTAGTGAGGTTCAGCTCAGGACACAAGAATGAGGACAATGAGTGGGTCAAGGTTCAGGACAGGTCAGACATTAATTGGCCTCAACTTATATATTGTGTCCAGTGTTCTGTTACTGTATTTTGGGAGGATACTTCAGGCATTGAAGCTTGGGGACTGAGCAAGGTTTGGCTTAAGGGTAGTGTACAGCTTGTGGACTTAATGGGGTGTTTTAGTTGATATCAGAACTGATATAGGTACATGAACAATAAGTTGCTTAAATACTAAGTATGAGAGTATGGAACCAGGGATCTTAGACCAAAAAGCATATGGATATGTGGAATGAGACTAATTGGTGTAAGATATGGAAGTGGAGTAAACTAATTAAAGTGAGATGTGTTTACCAGACCCCATACATCATTACTCTAATACACCTTGCATTTATGACTGTGAAGCCAGGAAAACATTGCAATGCAATGACATCTTGAATTGGGTTTCTGTAAAAAGTTGGCAGCAGATGCAAGATATCAGAAAAATGAATTACTGAAATTCAATCTGAGCAGATGTCAGGGGACAACCCATTTCAAGCCCTGAGCCAAAACTGAACCAGCTTGGGAGTGTGCTGAATGACCCAAGGTTTTTGGCAAAGGCTCCTGAATCTTTGGCACCTTTGGGCCCACTGAACAGCTTGGCACTTACCCATGAAGTTCTCAAGCCAGAAACTGAGACTTAAGGTGGGGTGTTGAGGACCAAGGAGAGCTGAGGAGAGATCAGCTCAACCTAAGGCTAAGCTCACTTAGGCTGAAGGAAGGTACCTCAGTTTGGGCCACCATCTTTAGGGCTGAGTGCCCAAACCTCAGCTCAGGTCCCCAGAACTTAGCTCCAGGGACATTGAGTATTTATAGGATGGGTATGCATACCTTTGGGCCCCAGAGAAGGGTAAGGTATGTTGAGGAGGTAGAACATGGGCAATGGGTATATAGGTTAGATGGCTTACTAGCAAGGGATCCTAGGTTTTCCTCTTAGGATTTCCCCCTTGCTAGGTGAGACCCCCCTTTTAGTGTACATAAGATGGTGGGATTTCCCCATTGCTACTGTGTGATATTCCACAAGTGCAACAGGGGGTTGCCCTTCAGAAGGGTCTCAAAGTACTTTTTTAAGACTGATAGCTAACAATGACTGTTCTCTTTGCCAGGATTTTGATCTTGGTGGGCATCACCATGACCTTCACTTCCACATCCAACTCACCCTTTCCAGTCATCATTCCTAGCTGCACTGGAAAGCAAAATGAGTTATGGTGCAGGCGCGTGGTTTGAACTTTACGCAACAAGGTCGGGCGCTGCATCACCTTCACGTGGTCCTTGGCACGTACTCGTGTTTTTCGACCCATCCACCATCGCCTCACGTAGTCCACGTCAGTCGCAAGCAGACACTGTTCAATTGAACCTATAATCCATGTCGTCGCCCGCAATCATATCTACCATTACTGGGAATACCTTCAGTGAGTTATTTGATAATGAATACAGTATGTCTGAGAGCTAACCACTAGTTATATTTCTGTTGCAGATACGCAGGGTGATGCGGTTTTCCATAATATCGTCAGTAAGTGAGGAGCCACTTAATGATCTTGCTTCCGTACTCAAGCCAGTGTAGATATCTCGCCGGATCCTTTAGCGTTACTCAAACCAGCTGAGCGCGCATCCTATGACACACGGTATGGCACCGAAGGCGGCCAACCCCACGGGTGCATGAAAGACACGCGGGTACAGATTTTGGCCGATCTAGAGACCTGGGCACATGATTCTTCCAGTCCAAAGGTTTATTGGCTCAATGGCCAGCTCGGTACTGGGAAAACGAGCGTCGCTCACACATTCTGCAAGCATTTGGATATGGAGAAAAAGCTTGGAGGAAGCTTCTTCTGTTCTCGCTCAGGATTAACGGATGCACGCCGCATCATCCCTACGATCGCCACAATGCTTGCTCGGTCTAACCCGAAGATTCGATCAGTGATCCATGACGTGCTCGTGAAAAAACCTGATGTCGCCGATCTCAATGATCTATTTGAGCAATTCCGCTCCCTGGTCATCAATTCCGTCAAGCTCGCAACTGAAAACGAACCCGATGTTTATTATATTGTTGTCATTGATGCCTTGGATGAATGCTCAGCCTCAGGGATAGTAGAAATGCTGATAACAGCCATCCTCGACAACATAACAGACATTCCTCTGAAATTTTTCATTACAAGTCGACCTGAGGCTTGGATCAGGAGGGCATTTAATCATGTCGCTGCACCTTCCCTCCTCCAAGGATATTCTCTTCTCAAAGTTGCCATCAATGACAACGAACAAAACGATATCGAAATATACCTGAAAACTGCATTGTCCAAAATTGCGGACGATCGCGGATATTCCCAACAAGGACTCCCTTGGCCATCCAAACAGGAACTGATAGGTCTTGTTGCCCAGTCGGATGGATTATTCATCCATGCGGCCACAGCCGTGCGGTACATTAGTGATAGGAACGCCCATCCTAAGACGCGTCTAGCGGAGTTGACTAGCTCGGCGCAGCCACTTGTCTCCCTGGACAGTTTCTACAAGCTGATTGTGGCCGAAGCATTCCAGAATCTCAATGACAAGGAAATGGCAACGAGACGAGATGTACTTGCCACAGTAGTGTTTCTCCAACACCCACTCTCTATTTCTAGCATTGCTTCGTTGTTGGAGATGTCAAATGACGAGGTTGACGTTGACTTGTCTGGATTTCGTTCAGTGATTTATGTTCCCTCCACGGATGATGGACATGTCACCATCTTTCACGCGTCTTTCCGTGAGTTCATAGTCGACCCGAAACGTTCCAGTTGGCCCAGCAATGATCGTTTCGATGCCCATCAGAAACTGGCCCTCAAATGTCTCCAGGAGTTGAACAAGTCTCTTCGGCATAACATCTGCGATTTACATGATCGCGCGATAATTTCACTGGCTCATGATATCCCCAATCCTGGCGTTATTTCTGAGACTCTCCGATACTCTTGCCTGTACTGGACCTTTCATCTTGTAGAGGCTCTTGCAGTCCGACCTGCAGACACTGTACCCATGCTCAGCGAGCTTGGGACATTTGCCAATACACACTTATTGCACTGGTTTGAGTGCCTCAGTACGTTTGGAGAGCTTGAATCTGGCATAAAGTCTCTTACCATGGCAATAGAAGCCATCTCGGTGAGTAATGCACATGGTAGGGGAGTTTAGCTCACTGTGTTCCCAGAAATACTCCAAGACCCATTCTCACCATGGGTTACTACTCGAGGATGCTCGTCGCTACCTACTGATAGCGTTTGAGGCGATGAAGCATCACTGCCTCAACACGTATGGCTCACCCCTCGCATGGATCCCTCAGCGAGCATTGATAAGACATGCCTATTCGCCATTGTTCGGTAACTTACCTAGAGTAGTGGTGGGTGTCGCGGAGTCGTGGGGATCATTTGAACATATCATGACACACCCTTCACTTGTACGGTCCGTTACATTCTCGTCTGACGGGAGACGTGTCGCGTCTGGGTGTTCAGACTGTTCAGTTCATATCTGGAATGCTACAACAGGGGAGATTGAGCGGATACTGGTGGGTCATTCAGATGGAGTGTGGTCTGTTGCCTTCTCGCCTGATGGGACACGCATCGTGTCTGGCTCGGCTGATCGCTCGATTCGAATTTGGAATGCGAGAACGGGGGAGGTCGAGCATATCCTCCAGGGACATTCAGATAAGGTCTGGGCGGTTGCCTTCTCGCTTGATGGAACAAGTGTTGTGTCAGGCTCTGATGATACTACTGCTTGGGTATGGGATGCCACGACAGGGGAGACGAGGCGCATACAAGAACTTGGTTCGCCGGTGCGGTCTGTTGCGTTCTCACCTGACGGGAAACATGTTGTGTCTGGCATGAAAGACACCACTGTTTGCATTTGGCATGCTACTACGGGGACAGTTGAGCATATATTCAAGGGACATTCAAGTACGGTGACCTCGGTTGTCTTCTCACGTGATGGGACACGCTTAGCGTCTGGATCATTCGACCATTCAGTCCGTATTTGGAATACCGATACCTGGAAAACAGAGTGCATACTAAAGGGACATTCACGTACCGTGTCGTCTGTTGCATTCTCTCCCAATGGCACGCGGGTCGTGTCTGGGTCAGTCGATCACTCAGTCCGTATCTGGCATGTGGCTCTTGGGGATACGGAGTGTGTGTTCATGGGTCATTCCCGTCTGGTGACCTCTGTTGCATTCTCGCCTGACGAGACACGGGTGGCATCTGCGTCAGACGACTGCTCAGTCCGGATTTGGCGTGTGACGAGCGACTCGGAGGTGGAACGCCGTGCGGGCCTCCAACGGCGGTCCTCTTCACGCGACAGTGCAAGAGTGTTTTCTGGTTCGCACATGGCTCGCATTTTGCAGGCGATCAGAGGAAAGAAACAAGTACTACATTCAGGTCTGGTCAATTCACTTGCATTCTCGGCTGATGGGACACGAGTCGTGTCTGGGTCTTCGGATATGACCGTCCGAGTGTGGAATGCCACCACTGGGGAGATGGAGCACGTACTCGAGGGTCATTCACGGGCAGTGAACTCCGTTGCTTTTTCGCCTGATGGGAAATACATCGCGTCTGGATCGGGCGACAGGTCGGTCATTCTCTGGAAGACAGCCACTGGAAAGAGAAAGCGCAGACTGAAGGGACATTCAGATTGGGTATTCTCCGTTGCATTCTCACCTGATGGGAGACGTGTAGCGTCAGGCTGTGGAGATGGCTCTGTCCGGATATGGAATGCATCTCAAGGGGAAGTAAACCATATATTCACGGGCCATTCAAAATGTATATACTCCGTTGCCTTTTCTCATGATGGATCACGTCTCGTCTCTAGCTCAGACGACAACTCAGTCCGGATATGGAATGCGACCACCGGAGCGATAGAGCGTACATTGAAAGGAGATTCAGATTTGGTGGAATTCGTTACGTTCTCGTTTGATGGCGTGCACATCATTTCTGGCTGTTCGAGGGGCTCAGTCCGCATATGGGACACTACCACTGGTGATTCAACATCACTATCGGAACGTGAATCCTTCCGACTCCCAGATGGAAGTATAGTCACCCATGTCCTCCCTGGCCACTATCACCTCTCCCCCCCTGGGGATCCCCAGATCTCCATCTCACAAAGTAAGGACTGGATTCTCACTGAGTCACCACTGCAATCTTGTTGGATCCCCCCTGATGTCCGCGGTTTCTATACACATGCCTTCTTTACCTCAAAAGTGTGCTTTGGATATGTATCAGGTCGCATTGTCATAGTTGATCTCAAGCCCGTCCATCAGTAGCATAATTTAGTACAACCAGGGATTGCGGTCTGGTAACCTTGTAACTGTAGTGACCGGTATACTCCGATGCCTATCTCATTGTGGTCAGAGTTTATGGCAGCCATCTGGATCGTTGCCACCCTGGTAATTGGAATTTGACAGAGATGCAATTTTTTGGAGGCGTACTTATCAGCGTAAATTGAAGACGCTTAAAGCATCGAAGCCTTATACAAAAACGTTAACATCTTCGGAGTAACTTCGTACAGATCCGATGCCGTAGAACGACCCTGGCATGAAGTTGGGCATGAAGTTGAATATTCAAGATGTAACAAATCTGATAGAGAGGGAAGGGTCTATTGACAAATGAGTTGTCTACTTGAGCTACAGTAAGCAACAAAACTGTCTGCATGTTTGGAAGTTTTGGATTGTGTACCTAATATAAAGTCCATTTTAATTCTCAAAATCATGGACATATTATGACATATGTTTTAGTATCCTGGCTATCCTGTGTACTAAGAATCAAGCAAATAGATGTAGAAATTCCTGAGGTATGAATATTTCATATCCAAGGTCTCATTGAATGGGTTTGTTGCTGATGAGTCAAACACAAAGAATTGTATATTATCAGTATTTAGTATGGCCACCTTTGGCTTTCAGCACAGCCTCAATCCTTCTCAGCATACTCTCAATCAACTTCTGACATACTTCAGCAGGTATATTATCCCATTCAGCCTCCACTCTCTCCCACAACTCCCACATCCCACTGAAAGGGCAACCCCTGTAGTGTTTGCCAAGGTTACCAAAGCCATGCGACCAAAGCTAGCAAGGGGGAAAACCTAAGTCTATTAGATCATGTACATAGAACTAGAGCCTCACCTAACAAGGGGGAAAACCTAAGAGGAAAACTTAGGGTCCCTTGCTAGTGAGCTATGCAAGCTATATACGCATTGTCTGGTTCCTACTTTCTCAACATACCTTAGCCCTCAGTTGGGCCCTAAGGTATGTTGGCCCCACAACTTGTATTTAACTTTCTGGAAGGCTGATACCTCAGTTGCTTGGTTCAGTACATTGCATGGTTGGACTGAGCAGCTGTTGCAGCTCTTATTGTATGTACACTTGGTTCAGCTTAGTCATCATCAGTATAGGCAAACCAGTTTGGTATTGGTTTGGGTCACAAAATGGGTGGTCCCCTGACATCACCCCCCCTTCTAGAGTGCTACATCCTTGAAGCACATGCCATGATTGATTCAAAGGCCACTGATTGAATCCTTTGGGGTACTCCTGGGTGTGAGTGGTAGAACTCTTGTATCTTTTCCAGTGCCACCATGTCCTCCTTGGCTACCCAGGTGTTCTCCTCATATCCATACCCCTCCCACTTCACCAGGAAATAGAGTTGGCCTCTCATCAGCTGACTGTCCAACACCCTCTTGACCACATGGTGCTCCTCTCCATCTACTAGTTTGGGCAGCAGGGGTGGCTCAGCCCTTTGGCCAGGTATCAGGTCTTTGGTGCCCAGGAGTAGTTTGACCACATTGAAGACTGGATGAAGCCAGGACATGGATGGGGGAAGTTGGAGCTTGTACAAGTGCTTCGCTACTCAGCCCTATATGACATAAGGCCTGAGGTAGTGATGACCAAGCTTCTGGGAGGGTTGGGTTGTGCAAATTTCAGATCCATCAAGAAAGACTCAGTCACCTATGCAATACTTGGGGGCTGGAATGTGGCATTGGTTGTAGTAACAAGCCATGTCATCCTTTGCTTTGGCCAGGGCCAACTTCACCTCCTCCAATGACTTCTCCATCCTGTCTTTGAATTCATTCACCATCTTGGTTTGGGACTCAGGCTCCCTGGGCTCAAAGCCCATGTGTGGGTGCCTTCTTGTGTCTAGCATGAATGGGGTTTGCTGAGTGGCTAAGTGTATGTGGTTGTTGTACTGGAACTTAGCCAATGGGAGCAGGTTATCCCAGTCATCCTGTTGCTCATTGACAAACAGCCAAAGGTACTGTTTCAGTTCTTGGTTGACACACTTGGTTTGCCCATCCACCTGAGGGTGGTATGCTGTTGTGGCTGTGAGTTTGATCCCAAGGAGCTGGTAGAGCTTGTGAGTGAACTCAGTGATGAACTGAGGACCTCAGTCAGATAAGACTTGTCTCAGGAGCCCATGCAAGTTCCATATGTGTGTGAGATAGAGCTGAGCTGCACCAAGTGCAGTGATGGTTGTGTTTATGGGGAGAAAATCTGCCCTCTTGCTGACCGAGTCCATTACATTCATCACTGCATTGTAGCCATGGGACTGGGGGAGTTCAACTATGAAATCCATGCTGATCGTGTCCCACCAAGATGTTCTCCCATCAGCAGCTGTCTTTGGGTCTTGGTTCGTGTACAGAGGTCACAGGTTTTGACATATTGACCAACATAATGAGACATCTGTGGCCACCAGTAGTTTCATGATACAAGTTTGAGGGTCTTCCACCTTTCTGCATGTCCCACCACTTGGGTGTCATGGTGATGGAAGATGATGTGTCATCTTAATTTGGGATCATTGGGGACATATATCCTACCCAAAAAGTGCAAGAGGCCTTTCTGCTTGCTCCATTCAGCTGAATGCACCAATCAGTTGTGACCCTTCCTTAGCTCAGTGATTACTTTTGCCACTGGATCCTCAGGTCCAGACATTTGGAGGTACACCTGAATGTCCTGAAGGAGGTCTCACTCTTCTCCCACCACTGTGAGCCCTTCTAAGGCCCAGATTGTGAACAGGTCCAGGCAGAAGAGGGTCATGTCCTCATTGTCTCCTGCCCCAGTCCCGTGGTCTGACCTCCTCAAGAGCACATCTGCTTTGCCCATGCTTTGGCCCAGCCGGTGGTGAAGTGTGAAGTTGAACCAAGACAGGTAGAGGGACCACCTTGCTTGCCTTCAATTAAGCCTTTTCAACATCTAGAAGTACAATAAGTTCTTGTGATCCATCCAGATCTTGAATTTGAGTTGGGCTTCCTCTAGGAAGTGCCACCACCCTTCCAAGGCTTGCATGATGGCTAGCATTTCCTTGTTGTGGATCTTATAGTTCCACTTGAACAGACTCAGGCTCTTGGAGAAGGTGATTGGGTGCCACATTTTGTCCTTGGGTGACTGCTGTGAGAGGGTGGCTCCTGTTGCGAAATCCAAGGCATCAGCTTCCACTTGGTACATTTGTGAGTTGTCCAGAAAGCTCAAGACCAGGGCTGAGGTGATCTGATCCTTTAGCCTCTGCAGTGCTGCTTCCTCTGCCTCTCCCCACTTCCACTCTTCTCCTTTCATTGTGAGATCAAACAAGGGCTGAGCATGGAGCAAGAAGTCTTTGATGACCCACTAATAGGAGCTGGCAAACCTGAGGAAGGATTGCACTTCCTTTTGGTTCATTGCCTGAGGCCACTCAGTCACACCCTGGATTTTTATCGGGTCCATCTCCACATTCCCTTCTGAAATGATCAGCCTGAGGTATTCTATATGCATCTGTTTGAACTCACACTTCTCCTTCCTCAGGTAGAGCATGTTTTCCTGAAGGCATTCTAACACCCACCTCATAATTGCTCAGTGCTCAGCTCAGGTCTTTGAATAGATGAGATGTCATCAATGTATACACAAACAACCCCTTCCATGATGAGGTCCTGGAAGATCTCATTCATCATTGTTTGTGTTGGGGAGACTGTGTTTTGGAACCCAAGAAGCTGTGACAAAACTTTGGTGTGAGCAAAGCTGAGTCAAGTTCTCTGACAAGATGCAGAAGGACAATAAAAAGCACTTGCACAGACTATTTTAATGGAGAACCCAATTACAAAATTATACTCCAGAGAATCAAGTAATCAATTAAGATTAGTATGACCTCAAGTAGTTGTGCAAAATGATTCTACTGATTCTGATCTGGGTCTCTGTCCAAAGATAATATTTAAGGGGGGTCTTGTCAAGTGTCTCATCAGCTACGTATAGAATTAATAGTTTAAGTAAGTTAAACTATTAGTTCTAAACTAGTTTAGGTTTATTTCCACTTTATCTGTTGTTTTTCTGATTTAGTTCTTATTCTAATTTTTATGTATTTTAG
>QFEC01014948.1:0-39032 GCA_003316585.1 Gomphus bonarii | reverse complement strand
TTTCAGCTGCTAACTAGGCTTTATTTATACTAATTCTGAGCTGATTATATGAGTAACTAATTAGGAAGGCTTCCAGCAATTAATGGTAATTTATGGAAGGTGATGGAATGAGCTGGAAGCTTGTAGAATATCTGAGGCACCCTTGGAGTCACTGACACTAAAATAGAAAGAATAATCCCATGACTGGTACTCTCATGACTGGTCATGACAAAATATTATAATTATGTAAGTCATGCTTCTGGGCTGACCTTTTATGTAATCCTTATTATATAGGCCCAGGAATTTATTGTACATTGTGTACTGATAACTTGAACCAGGAGTTTGGTGCCACTTTCATATATTAGATAATTGACACCTAGTTGTTGTACATTGTGGGTCCACACACTGATAATCGAAATCATTGATGTCTTTAAGGGTTTCTGAGAGCTTAGACCATTTGATATTTAAGAGTTAATTACTAGAAGTAATTCACTCTTTAATGGCCAGCCAAAAAATTATAATATTTTTTTGTTGTCAAGATATGACTGATTTAAGTTGGGATTTTCCTTGGAGGAGAGGTTTGGGGCTTGCAGACTGATTTGGTTTGGAAAACTGACTAGAATAATAGGGAAGATTCCCTAATCCCCAGCAGACTGACTAGATATATTGGGATGTATTTATGACTATTTTAAGGAAATTATTTCAAAGGAAAAACTTGAGATTCGGGCTTCTCGGTGAACTAACTATTGCGCGCGACGCGTGAATCTGCGCGCGCCTGTCGGAGTTTGAAATGCTCCAAACCTTCGGGTAGGAGGAAATAAATGATTTGGGGAGGTTCTAGCTACTAGAACACAACAATAATAGGTAGAAAATATACTTATTCTTCAATATATCGATGAGGGACTGTTTCTGGTGTGATATCTGTGACTGGGAGGCTAGCAGAGTAAAAGAGAACAATATTTCTAGATATTGTCTCAGTGAAGGGATAGAACTAGAATTCCTCGTTGTATAGTGTCAAAACATTGTAGCTTTGTACAAGTAAACCAATATCAATCATTGGAAATGATTGTAAATGATTGGAAATAGAAATAGGGGTCAGGGGAAGAAGTTTGATTCCCTGTCAGCTTGGTCATAATGAAGCTGAATAGAAATGCCTTCCTATGATCTTGGATAGTGTTGGGAATTTTTCTTGTGACTAACTAGCTAATAGAAATATGGAGAACGAGTCATGGGCACTAGGGAATTGGAAGTACAACAGGGGGGAATTAATTCTCCTGTAAGTATTGGAAATTCAATATAAAAAATGTTACATATGCAAAAATTGGATATATGTGCCATTATTCATTTAGAATATCTTAATATTCATCTTGAAAGATGCGCTATGAAGTTTCAGGCTGGGGGGTGAAGAATTGAAGCTGAAATGAATATTCTGGTAGCATGGGTAGGAGGAGAAGTTTATTTCCTGGGGACTTATTGGCTGTTTTCTATAACAGTTTGGAATGTGGCTGGGCTGTTAATGAGACCAAAGAACATCACCAGTGGTTCAAATAACCCTCGGTTCATTTAGAAGGCTGTCTTCCACTTGTCACCCTCCTTGATTCAGATGTTGCTGTAACCCCACCAAATGTCTAGCTTTGTGAAGTACTTAGCTCCCTTGAGTTGGTTAATCAGCTCTGGTATCAGAAGGAGCAGGTACTAATTTTTGATGGTCATGGCATTCAGTCATCAGTAGTCCTGCATGAGCCAAAGCAAGCTGTCCTTCTTCTTGATGAAGAACACTGGGGAGGCCATTGGGGATTTCAATGGTCAAATATGTCCCATGTCTAAGTTCTCCTGGATGAAGTCATTGAGCAGGGCTTGTTCCACTGGGGACATGGGGTACACCTTGCAGTTGACCAGGTTGGAGCCTGGTTATAGCTTGATGGCATGGTCCCAGATCCTTTTCTCAGGTCACTCATGGAAGGATTCCTTCATGAACACACTTTTGAACTCTTGGAGATAGTCTGGAATCTTGGTCTCAGCTTGGGAATTCTTGTAGTGCACTTCCACTAGCCTTTGTGAGGTTGTCTGTGTGGCTCAGATGTGCTTTGATTCAGGCAGCAGCATCACATACATTAGCCTGTCTCCTTCCTCCAACTCTTCCCAAGGCCCCTCTGACCTGGCATCATCCTCCTTCCACTCATCCTCATCCTCAGGCAGCTTTGGGAATGGGCCAGCTTGGCACACCTGAATTTGTTGCTCTGCCCTTTGAGTCTCCTTCTGTTCTTCCTGAACCTGAGCTTGGCAGGTGTGACACTGGTCCAGGCATCAGTTCATTTTGATCTTCTGAGTTTGCCAGTTGATCTCAGGGTTGTGCTTCTCTAGCCAGGTGAATCCAAGAATGATGTTCTGCCCACCCAGGTCAGTGACTGTGAAGGTGGCATGCTCAGAGTGCCCTACTACTTGAAGAATCACATCCACTATCTCTTGAATAGATCCTGCTCTATTAGGGGATCCATCCACATTGTAGACAGGGATCAGCTGCGAGAGCTTCCGAGCAGTGAGGTGAAGATGTTCAGCATAGGCTTGGTTCATAAACAGTCCAGAAGCCCCACTGTTGATGAGGGTTGGTCTGGACCAGGCCTCAGCCATATTGGTAGTCTGAATCTCTACCTTGATAATGAGAGATTTAGGGCTTGGGTTGGCTGTGTTAAGTGCATGCATAACACACCCTTGGTTTGGGTGGTTTGGCTCAGTCCAATGAGTCAAAGACTGACGTGGCGTTGGCTTCAATGTTCGTGCATTGCGCCTATCTATCCGCCAAGCCACTATATTTTGGATGAGGCTTGGTTGGTGCCTGAGGTTGTTAGAACTGAGCAGTGGATGAGGGGCTTAAGAACTAGAGGACGTATGTCTAACTAAGTCAATTATCTGAATGTAGAATACATACAGATAATGGGTAGCTTATATAGAAAAAGAGAAACATTTAAGATATGCAACAGGGTTGCATTAAACATGGAAACTAGAATGAAGATATGTGGAGCAAAAGTACTAGAAAGAATGAAGGCAGGCATACATGCCCATACATGTACCGAAGGGAAGTGAATGAATGAAAAGGATAAAATAGAGTGAAGTAGAATATAACTGAACTGAGCCGAACGTAATCCTAAGACTTGTAAGTCAAGGACTAATTGAAGGACCTCAGTCATTGTGACTGAGCGAACCAAGGCTCAGTTGATCATACTTTGACAGGCTGCAATGATGTATTTCTTCAGGAGCTTCCATTGCCATTTTGGGAGCCATACCTGGGAGGGTTTCACAGATTTGGGGGTGTCAGGTTTTGGTGTGGCTGTTTCGGTCTCAGTTCAGTTTGAGTGAATCGGGGTTGTTTCACATTCTACTTCCAAACACAAGAACTGGTTATGTACAGGCAGTGGAGGCGCATCACTCATCCACTGTGGGCCCCCAAACCCTCTTCCTCCTTCTCTAATGTTTCCACTACTTCAGCCTCAAACCTAACCTTGGCCTCTGTAGACAGAAAGCTTGATTTGTTAGCCAGTGCTAGTAGCTTGGGTAGGAGCCCCAATCACTCTTCTGCAGTCATGGTCCAGATGTCAAACAAGAGGGGACACTTCTTGGCATAGTGGCTTGGTTTCCTGCATTGGGAGCAGACTCCTGGCAGTGTCACTCAGGGCCAAGTTTGGTCAACAATCATGGGGGCTGGACCATTTTTTGGTGCAATGGGAGCAGATGGGACTGATTGCCAGGGGTTGACATTAGCTCTGGGTCTCTCCCAAGTAGTTCTCATTGGATTCATGTGAAACTGAGGCGTTGTGACTGTCTGGCTTTGGTTCACTTCTGTGAACATGTCATTTGCTTCCCAGTTCCTCACAACCCTTCTTGCTGCTTCATACCACCCTTCTGGATCATCAAAGTCTTGTGCTCCTGTCCCTAGTAGGGCTACTCAGTTCTGTGTGCTCAGTTGAAGACCCTTGCAAAACTTGATCACAACCATTTTGCTGTCATGGTACTTGGCCAGGTCTATCAGCTCTGTGAACTGGTCAATGTATTCTTCCACTGAATCTTTACCCTGGTACCATCCCATCCCTTCAAGTCTCATGAGGCCTGAGAGCTGTTCATTCTTCAGGCAGAAGCAGTTGATGAAGTTGGCCTCAAAGGTGTTCCAGTATGGGTAGTGGAACTGGCTGGACCTCTCAGCTCAGAGGACCTTGTTAGCAAACTGAGCTGCTTGGTCAGACTTGAAGAAAGATAGGGCCCAATGAATGTGGGCCTGATCATTCAGGAAGTGATCACCACAGATTGCAAAATAGATGCTGCAGGAATTGAGGAATGTGTAGCCTTTGTCTCAGTTACCATTGAAGTCTGAGGGGGATGCTGGTCTAATTCAAGAGGTGGCCATAGACAAGGGACTTGGGGCCCTCAGTTCATGGGCGCTAGGTGTCAGGTCATCTTTGGGGTCGAGGAACTCTCTTTCTCTTTCTCTTCTCTCTGGTTCACTTTCTAATCTCTGCATTATTACCCTTAAGGTGTTACTAATTTTGGCATTAGCCACTTGGTTCTCTACCAACTCTTGTTCTAACCAAAGGAAATGTTCATCGGTGTCCATTTCAGCTTGGGAACTCAGTAGTGCATGCAATGCTGAGACTGTTGCAGTTATAGAGGAGGGGGAGTCTGGTGTTACATAAGCAAGTGAGGCAAGACTGTCTGAGTCACTTTCTTTCAGACTGAACCCACCTATGGTCATATGGTGATGCGACTCCCAGTCCTTATTGGGAAAAGGTTTCCTAATGTAAGGGCAACCCCTGTAGCATTTGCTAAAGTTACCAAAGTCACATGACCAAATCTAGCAAGGGGAAAACCTAAGAGGAAAAATTAGGGTCCCTTGCTAGTGAGCTATGCAAGCTATATATGCCTCATCTGCTTCTGACTTCCTCAGCATACCTTACCCCTTGGTCAGGCCTTAAGGTATGCTGACCCCATAACCCATATCCTGCATTCTGGTACTCAGGCTGATACCTCGGCTGCTCAGTTTAATATGTCACATGGTTGGACCAAGCAGCTGCTATGGCTCTTATCATATGTACACTTGGTTTTGCTTGGTTACCATCAGTATAGGTGAACCAGTTCAGCACCAGTTCAGGTCATGAAATGGTCCCCTGACAGTTCTCATGTTTTGAAGTAGAATGTGAAACAACCCCCATTCACCCAAACTGAACTGAGACCAAAACAGTTGCACCAAAACCTGACACCCCCAAACCATTGAAACCCCCTCGGATGCTCCCAAAATGGCAACAAAAGCTCCCAAAGAAGTATGTCATTACAGCTGACCTGAGCCCTAAATTTCTTGTCATCAAGGTAGAGATTCAGACTACTGACACGGCCAAGGTCAGATCCAGACCTGCCCTCATCAACAGTGGGGCCTCAGGACTGTTCATGAACCAAGCCTATGCTGAACATCTTCACCTCACCACTTGGAAACTCCCACAGCTGATCCCTGTCTACAACATGGATGGACCCCCCAATAGAGCAGGATCTATTCGAGAGATAATGGATGTGATTCTTCAAGTAGAGGGGCACTCCAAACATGCCACCTTTGCAGTCACTGACTTGGGTGGGCAGAACATCATTCTTGGGTTCACCTGGCTGGAGAAGCACAATCCTGAGATCAACTGGCAAACTCAGAAGATCAAAATGAACTGATGCCTGGACCAGTGTCATACCTGCCAAGCTGAGGTTCAGGAAGAGCAGAAAGAGACTCAAAGGGCAGAATGACAAATTAAGATGTGCTGAGCCAGCCCATCCCCAAAGCTCCCTGAGGATGAGGATGAGCAGAAGGAGGATGATACCAGGCCATAGGGGCCTTGGGAAGAGTTGGAGGAAGGAGACAGGCTGATGTATGTGATGCTACTGCCCAAATCAAAGTATATCTGAGCCATGTAGATGACCTCACAAAGGCTAGTGGAAGCACACTACAAGAATCCCTGAGCCAAGACTGGGATCCCAGACTATCTCCAAGAGTTCAAAAGTGTGTTCATGAAGGAATCCTTCCATGACCCTGAGTGAAGGATCTGGGACCATGCCATTGAGCTAGACCCAGGCTCCAATCCGGTCAACTGCAAGGTGTACCCCATGTCCCCAGTGGAACAAGCCCCGCTCAATGACTTCATCTAGGAGAACTCAGACACAGGACGTATTTGGCCATCAAAATCCCCAATAGCCTCCCCAGTGTTCTTCATCAAGAAGAAGGACAGCTTGCTTTGGCTCATGCAGGACTACTGATGACTGAATGCCATGACCATCAAAAATTAGTACCTGCTCCTTCTGATACCAGAGCTGATTAACCAACTCAAGGGAGCTAAGTACCTCACAAAGCTAGACATTTGGTGGGGTTACAGCAATGTCCAAATCAAGGAGGGTAACGAGTGGAAGGCAGCTTTCCAGACAAACCAAGGGTTATTTGAACTGCTGGTAATGTTCTTTGGTCCCCGACCATGTTCCAAACAATGATGAATGAGACCTTCCAGGACCTCATCATGCAAGGGGTTGTTTGTATATACATTGATGAAATCCTCATCTATTCAAAGACCCAAGCCAAGCACTGAGTGATTACAAGGCAGGTGTTAGAATGCATCCAGGAAAACAAGCTCTATCTGAGGAAGGAGAAGTGTGAGTTCAAACAGACGCATATAGAATACCTCAGGCTGATCATCTCAGAAGGGAAGGTAGAGATGGACCCAGTGAAAATCCAGGGTGTGACCAAGTGGCCTCAGGCAATGAACCAAAAGGAAGTGGAATCCTTCCTTGGGTTCACCAACTTCTATCAGCAGTTCATCAAAGACTTCTTGCTCCATGCTCAGCCCTTGTTTGATCTCACAATGAAAGGAGAAGAGTGGAAGTGGGGAGAGGCAGAGGAAGCAGCACTGCAGAGGCTGAAGGATCAGATCATCTCAGTCCTGGTCTTGACCTTTCCAGACTGCTCGCAAATGTACCAAGTGGAAGCCAACACCTCAGACTTCACAATGGGAGCCACCCTCTCACAGCAGTCACCTGAGGACAAAATGTGGAACCCAATTTCCTTCTTCTCCAAGAGCCTAAGTCCAGACGTAGTTCCATTATTGCACCTGTCAAAGTATGATCTACCAAGCCTTGGTTCCCTTGGTCATACTGACCAAAGTGTGGCCAACTGTATTACAAGTTACAGACTTCCAAGTCTTACAAGTACTATTCAGTTCAGCTCAGCTCAGTTCGGTACATCACACTTTACTATATTATTCATTACTTGCTTGCTTCACTTTGGTACCCCTTGGTACATGTACCGGCATGTATGCCCACCTCTTCATATATTACTATTCTTACTTCCATACTTTACATTCTCATTTCCATGCCTTGTGCAACATTGTTGCATGTCTTATGGCACCCCATTCTCTATATAAGTAACTACTTCTGATGTATGTATTCTCCATTCAGATTATCGACTAAGTTAGACATACACTACCAAGTACTTAAGTTAGTAGTCCAACTGTCTGGTACCAAGCATCTTGGACCCCTACCAAACATCAGTCCGAAATCCAGTGGCACAGGCAGGAGGATTGGTGCAATGCAAGAATGTTGAAGCTGATGCCATGTCCAAACCTTGGCTTACTGGACCAAGCTGAACCACCTGAAACAAGAGTGTGTGTGCACGCACTTAACAGTTCCCAGAGATTTTCAATTGGATTAAGGTCTGGAGACTGTACAGGCCATTGTAGAAGAGTGAATCCATCATTTTTGAACCATTCATGGGCCTTAGGTATGTTTAGGGTCATTATCTTGCTGAAAGATGATGTCCTGAGGAGCTTTGCCACAATGAGTAAGAGTTTCTTGAAGTTCATCATTAAAAATCTGGATGAAAAGGTCCTTATCCATCCTACCATCAATCTTGCATGCATACCCAGGCCCATCCCATAGCATGCAGCCCCACACCATCACAGATCCACCTCCAAACTTTACTGTACCTCTACCAGTCTATCACTCAGCCCCTCCCCTGTCCTTTTAGTCTCATCTGACCATACCACCCTCTTCCAGTCATCTAGAGTCCAATCTTTGTACTTGATTGCAAAGTCCATTCTCTCTCTCCTATGCTTTTGTGACAGATGAGGATTTTTCTTCTTCACCACTGCTTTCATCCCAATGCTTTTGAGGTGTCTATGCACTGTCTGTGAAGTGACAGGTCTGTTGGTGATAGTTTGGAGTGCTTTGGACACTTGTACTGCTATTTCAGCCTTCCCAGAGGTAATAAGCTTGACTGCATGATGGATATTAGCTGGGGAGAGTTTGACAGGATGACCACCAGAAGACTTGGGGAGGTCAGGGCTGACAAGATTAAAAGCCAGAGGAGTAAGAAATAAAGTAGAGTTTTATTTTATTGAGAATATCAGTAAAAATTTATTTTTGCTTTTCTTTGATGGTTTTTGGAGTGATGTGTGATGATAAAAGAATACTTGTTTTGTTTTCACATCATTTTAACTAAATACTATAAGATTAGGGGGTTAAGGAAGTCGTGAGACTTATGTACATGAGGGGATGATCCATAGATGATATCATATAGGAAATACAATTTATACAGAGGTTGGGGGAAAGAAAAGATAACAAAATATGATAATGTACATACAAATGAACATAGAACCAGAAAAGTGAACATCTTTTATAAGGTCAATGGCTGGCCAGGCTCATGCCAGCCCTATGATGTATGTGATGGCAACAAGTGCTTTGGTTCCATTAACATTGAGTGGAATTTTGAAGTAGAGGGATTTGTTGACAAGTAATCCTTAGTGTTAAGTTGAACACTAAGAGTCTCTTTTGTATCTACCTGTTGACAAGTAATCTACAGTGGGTTATTAGCAGAACTGAACTATAAAGAAAGGTAGGTGCTTACCCTTAGTGTTAAGTTGAACACTAAGGGGAAGACTACTATAGTATGATACTATATATACTAATGACAGCTGCAGTTCCAAAGTTCCATTACCAAATGGAGAAAGGTTATGTGACCTTACACAACTTGTGCACAATGCTTCCTGTAGTACATAGATGTTACCTATTAGATAGTGAGATGGAATACCTCAACAGGATTGGTGACTTCAGATACAATGGGAATTGTAGAGGTGAAATGGGGGATGAGTGTCCTGTGATTTTGGTAGAATAGGTGTCAATATAAGAATGAGAAAATCATTTGGAAACTTTGTATAATATTTGCTTTTAGCACCTCTAAGCATTCAGGGTGCTTAAGCATTGAATACCTGTCAAGCTCTTCTGTCAATGAATAACACTGGATTTTGATAGTATGAATAAAGGAAAATGTTATTCTATCCAATAACCAGTATCAGATATGATAACATTTTGCTAATATTCATATTCTCATTGTTATGAGGATCCCAGTCTTTGGCTCCAAAATACTTCCACATGAGTGCTTCATCTGGGGACAATCAGATTGCAAAGGTAATAGAGCTTGATTAGGGAAAGGGAAAAATGTAAAATAAATCTAAAATATCTCCTCTCAGGCCTAGGCATTGCATGGAAATAAATAGCCATAAAGGCTCCTCATCATCATGATTTATTGAAAATACCCAAATATGTGCCTATATGCACTTCAAATGAGTCAGATCCACTATAAAACTTCATAGTAACATTCTTCAGCATGCTCCTGATGGACATTGATTATAATAGCCTGTTATCTTATCATAACCTTCATCAGAGTCATTATTTTTCATAAAAATCATAATTCTGCTCATTCTCCAACAAGGGCAATGTTTAGAACAAATTTTTGAGATGGTACCAATGCTGACACCAGTAGAGGATGATATCTGATGAGTAGTTTGGCCAGAATTGAGTCTAGAAATAACTATGTTGAGTTTATCAACAGAGAGAGATCTCATGGAATAATGTGGGTGAAGTTCTGGAGTTGATGTTTGTTTGTACCATTTGAGCTTTTTATATATGTAACATGATTTTTAGTCATGTGACATGAGCCAATAACTCATTAAAAGCCTCCAATTTTGGCTTTTTTCATTCATTAACTGTTAGCAACAAAACTGTTTGAATGATATAAAATATTCATATTTCAGAAGGTTCTACATTTATTTGCTAGATTCTTGGTTCACAAGATAGCTAGGATCCTAGAGCATATATGTATCATAATATTTTGATAATTTTAACAATTAAATTGAATCTCACAATAGATACACAATCCAAAACTTCCAAACATGTGAACAGTTTTGTTGTTTACTGTATAGAAAGCTTTTGAACTCCCATGGTTCCACAGATGATTATGCATCCCCCAATGTCTTTCATGAATTTTAGCAGCCTCAATGGCTCTCTTTCTGATTTAGTTGTTCTACCCCACCATTAGTTTGGGTGATACTCAAGGTAACTTTACATGCCATGTTTACCAGGCCCTATACATCCTTACTCTAATACACCTTGCATTTATGATGGTGAAGTCAGGAAAACACTTCAATGCAATAACCTCTTGAATCAGTTCACTAAGGCAAGTTGAGTATAATGCAAGATGTTGGATAAATGAATTACTAGTATTCAATTCAAACAAAGGTATGTTAAGGTACATTTTTAAGATTGACCATTAATAGTGACTATTTCTCTTTGCCATCATTTGCAGCCCAGCAGGATCATTCTTGTGGAAGAGATCTCAGTCTAGTCAGAATCCATTTACAAACAGTTGTGTGGATATGAAATTGTACTACTCAAATCACTCAGGACTGTACTCTGCAGTACCAAATGATATAATGCTGCAAAACTAATTCTCAACACAATCAAGTGGGATAGAAATTATACCTGCTCATCACTGAGGCCTTGGCTATTATACACAAATCATCCTTTCCTGTCATCATTCCTAGCCACACTCCCTTATCAAAGTACAGCTTCTGGCCTTTGTCTACTGTTCCATGAGTCATTTCCCACTCCATGTTTTCTCTATATATGGCACATATATTATGATCATATGACTGGATCTATAGGATGGTTTCTACTCACATTCCATCTCACTTGTGATGAGTCTGAGATATACATATGTTAATGGTGGCTAGATGCTAGATTCATGACCCAAGGATAAGAGTTGTAACCAGTGGTCTAGTGCAAATATTCAGTTGGAAAGTCATATGTACATCAAAACATGTTTCAAGTACATGATAGTGATGGGTGATGGCAAAAGATAAGAAGTAAAAACCCTAAACTAAGCTGACATAAATTGATTGGTGCCAACCTCTATAAATTCAAACTCCACTCAATTGAAGGCCTTGTGGGCTCAGCCTTAAGAGGGAGGTGCTATGCTATGCAGGAATGGAATGAGTCTGACCAGCCCTTCTCTCTAGCAACATCCTTTGCTTTTCAACACAGGTTTATCTGTATGTATATTTTATTTCTGTTAATCCTTTCCCCTTGAATCTATCATGAATACTAGGTCTCACATATTTGTCATATTGTCTCAACCCCTATGACATGCTCTCTGTCCTGTAATACTTTCACTCCTATCTTTTAAATCACTTATAATACAAAGTCCACAGTAGATAATAGTTGTTAGGATCTCAATGATGAGATCCCTGATTGCTTAGTCATCCTGGTTAAGTAATTTTTTTGCCTTATCAAGTAATCCTACTCAACCTATTGTTTTACTCAGTCTAGACCTCACTCACATCATTTCCTTTATTCAGTTAATTTCTCCACTCATGATACTTTTCTCATTTAGTAATTTCCTTTGAACATTGCAACAATGTTTGTAACACACCTTGCTTAAACCTTGTTCTGACTCACCCATGTTTCACTTTGCCTTTGTTATAATTCCTGTTCTGGAAACCCCTTTGATTTGAAATCACTCTGACTATTTGAAATACTAATCTAGTATATAATATGTAAGTAAATTAGTAGGTCAGTAGTCAGAAAATTGACTATGATTTCTCCTGAGCTTTTGTCAAACCTTGCCCCTCTGAAATTAGGGATGCTACAAGATCTGAATGGCACAGCACATAAGCTGAAGCCAAGCTCTGTTTTGAACCTCACCAAGTTTACACAAGACCTTGCCTTGGCCCATTCTTAACAATAGCAGAAATTTTGAACCAGAATCACAAACTACTATCCAAAACCACAAGAAAATCAATTTGAGTCCTATTTATCTATAAGCAGGATTATTTCATTGGAAAAATATTCTTTGGGACTCTTTTCTGAACAAATTCTTTTCTGTGACATGTACTTCAGCTTCAAAACTGGTAGAGGAAAGCATAAAACATTGCTCATCTGGGTATACATATGTTCAAGGTTCTGGTAATGACTATGAATCTTGGAGCCAGATGGGTTTGAATAATATTAGATCACATACTCATGCCAATCACCCAGCATTTAACATGAATTTATGAGGCTGACACCAGATTTGTGTTAAGAAACCTAATAATTCCATTGTGCAGATTTTTGCTGCACCCACATCAATGTCACATCCTATATCATCGTCGTTTGATGTGATACTCATGTGACACTTATGTGTCACACTTGCATGTCATCAATGATGCATTTCACACATCATTGGAATAGAACATGCTAGCAGTAGGCCTAGCCTTTACCCCTAGCCCCCTGTCTACATAGTATATAGTTGTGTAACCTACTAGTAACAAATTTAGTTGGTCTCAGCCCAGCCCATAACTACAATGTAGTTATGCCACAGATACACTTCCCTACTGGCCTGAGTTAACAGTGTCCTCAGTATTCACTTTCTATTTCATCTTGGTTTAACAGTGGTCTCAGCTTTTATACTCATTCAATATCACATCAATTTTCATTCCTGTCAGGGGACCACCCATTGTGTGACCTGAACTGATGCTGAACTGGTTCACCTATACTAATGGTGACTGAGCTGAACTGAGCATACATACAATAAGAGCTACAACAGCTGCTTGGTCCCACCACCTGATATACCAAACTGAGCAGCTGAGGTGTTGGATATGGGTTATGGGGCCAGCATACCTTAGGTCCTGATTGAGGGTAAGGTATGCTGAGGAAGTAGGAAGTGGGCGACGTATATATAGCTTGCATAGCTCATTAGCAAGGGACCCTAAGTTTTCCTCTTAGGTTTTCCCCCTTGCTAGGTGAGGCTCTAGTTCTATGTACATAGTCTAATATACTTAGGTTTTTCCCCCTTGCTAGCTTCTGTCACATGACTTTGGTAACCTCAGCAAATGCTGCAGGGGTTGCCCTTACAATTCCCACTATATCCTAATCAACACCTCTCTTAATAATTTGTACTGGCAAAACCAGGATCAGATTCTTTCCTCCTCTTACTCTGCTCTGTCAAACTGTATCTCACTGTGAGTTGCCTTTTCTGTACTTGCCACCTTTGCATCAGAGTAGTTCAAAAACTCAAACATATTTGAGGGAAATGGTATGCCCATAACTTCCAGATTTCTTGTATGGTGACAGTAAAGCTGCCAATCTCAACTATGTTTCATATCTGACTCTAACAGTACTAGTTTTGCTCTACCTTCACTATCATCTCATCTCACATCTAAAGCTCCCAATACTGCCACACTGTCAGAGTATGTTTTGACCAAGCCTCAGTTCACTCAGTCACCCAACTGAAGTTCTCGTGTGATGAAATATCACAAGTCCCACTTACCCATTTGGTCCTCACTTTGGTCATTTTGGTTCACACACAGTTATACATCTCCTATCTCCATGTCTTATTAGTTACATTCCTTATTCCCCATTCCTTAGTCCAGTAATACATCCCCATTCTTGTTTAGTATTTAAGTCTGCTCTATTCATGTATATACTTCAGTCAGAAATCAAACTAAGCCCCATATTCCCTTCTACATATGGCCACTCACTCAGTCCACTTTGGTTAAACCAAGTGACATACCTAGAGTGTAGTAGAGTGGGTGCAACCCAAATAGGTTGAAGCCAAGTCATGTCTGATCTTGGTTCATTGGCCCAAAATGAACCTTGGTAAAATCTGTATCTCAGTGAAGCCAGCTCATGGCTTTTAACAATCATGCATATCATACACTTATCATAAAACTTATAAGTGTCATAAATGATCATAAAAGTGATTTTTCCTTATGCCAACACTTTGGACTCCAAAGCCACTAGCCAGTCAATGCATCATGAATATCATCTTTTCCAATCTTCTCAACATTTTGGTCCTTATTTTACTTGGATGACATCCTCATATATACTCAGACAACCTTGACTAATACTGAAGGCATGTCTAAGACATATTCTAGTGACTCCAAAAAAACCACTTGTATGCTCACATGGACAAATGTTTTTTTCCATGTTGACACTGTTAAATATCTAAATTACATTCTCTCACCCGACAGTCTCACAATGGCCAAAGTCAAAGTCATCTAAGATTGGCCCAAACCCTGAAAGGTAAAAGATATGCAATCCTTCCTTGGACCTGAAAACTTCTATCAACATTTCATTTTCAATTACTCTGACCTCATCATTCTGCTGACCCATTCAACCTGAAAAGATACTCCACAAGTTTTCACCAAAGTATATTAGACCACCTTCAAAACCTTGAATAAGGCCTTCACCATTACTCCCATACTTACCTACTGGATCCCTGTGTCTCCTCTGATCATCAAAATTAACACCTTGGACCATGCACTTGCTACTATATTGTCCACTATCTCTATGATAGACAATAACATTCACCCAATCACTTTCCATTATCAAACCTTCACCCCCCAGAGTTAATTAAAATATGATATCTATAACAAAGAATTGCTTACAATTTTTGAAGCTTTCAAGTCCTGGAATCACTACCTTAAATGCTCCTCCAAAGCAATTGACATTCTCACCAACTACAAAAACATGAAATATTTTCCCACAACCAAACTCCTCACTTGATGTCAAGCCTGATGGTCCAAATACCTTTCTCAATTCAACCCCATCATCTGATTCCATCCTAGTCAACTTGGCACCAAACCTGATGTGTTGACAAGATGTTAGAATGTCTAACTTAAAGAGAGGAAGCAGCTACATGACCCTCAATCTGTACAACCTATGAGCAGTTTTCACCACCAAACAACTTGTATCCTCACTTTATGCTATATCCTTGTGTTTCCCAGTCCTCCAAGCTACAATGGTTATTGACATCAACAGGTTACACTTGGAAATTCAACAATCACTTCAATCCAACCCCATTGCTTCCCTTCAACTCAACAACCCCACCAAACTTTGATCCATAGACCCTGAAGGTTTCCTTGTGTTGGACAAATGTATCCACATCCCTGAAGTTGGCAACCTCTGACTCTGGGTACTGCAGGACAAGCATGATCATCTGATCTCTGGACATTTTGGACAAAACCACATGCTTAAACTCATCCATAGAGATTACATTTGGCCTGAACTCCAAAGCTCCATTAAGTCTTACATTTCAATCCTGTATACCTGCATGTGCTCTAAATCCCAGAGACATTGACCCTATGGACTATTAAAGCAACTACCAATCCCCAAACATCCTTGGAACTCCATCTCCATGGACTTCATCAAGAAACTCCACCATCCTCTGGCTATGACACCATCCTCATTATTGTGGATAGACTCACCAAACAATCTGTCTTCATACCAACCTTCAACACAACCACTGCTCCAATACTTGCCAAGCTATTTGTGATTCACATGTTCTCTAAACACAGAGTCCCATCACATGTCACCTCAGAACATTTAAAAAGTAATACGTAAATCAAAACTACATTAAAATCATTGGACGCCAAGGTACTGAGTTTGTATCATCCTTCTTTTGATCTCTTTGGAAGGCTCTCAATATGAAACTTCACTTCACCTCCAGATACCACCCTGAGGCAATGGACCAACCAAATGCATGAATCAGACACTCAAAAGATACCCCTGATGCTATTGTAACTATCAACAGGACAACTAGTCAGACCTACTTTTGATTGCTGAGTTCATGTACAACAATGCACTAAATGCCACAACTGGAATATCACCCTTCTTTTCCAACAAAGGATATCTTCTGAACATCTCTGTGCACCCAAAAAAAGACCTTGCCTCTACAAGGACACATGGCTTTTGTGGACTTAGATGAACTTCACCAAGAACTCCAAAAGACCATATCTGAAGCTCAATGATGGTATCAGCAGACTAACACTGAACTCCACCTCTGGGCTTCAAGATTGGTGACAAAGTCTTTGTTAAGTCTGACAACATCCAAACTATGAGACCATCAAAGAAGCTCTCAGAAAAGTTTTTAGGTCCCTTCAAAATCATTGCTCAAGTTGGCTCAGTTTCCTTCACCTCTGACTTCCAGACCTCATGCATGCAATATACCCCTTCTCTATGCTGGAACCATCAACTCTGAACAAATACCCTAACTGAGTTTCCCCACCTCAATCTCTTGTCATCATTGACAGTGAACCTGAATATGAGATCTCTGAAGTCCTCAACTCCAAGATTGACAAGTGCTGCAAGTGTCAACTTCAATACTTTGTAAAATGGTCTGGATATGAAGGTACCAAAGATGAGACTTCATGGCTTCCAGCATCTGAACTTAAACAATGCTGCTGAGCCAGAACCTATACACTGTATGGAAGGAAGTTATACTGGATGGACAAAAGGGAGGGGGGCTGCAAGCCACAGTTGATAAATGGGTGGGGGATCATGGAGTGGACAGCAGGGGGAAATAGAGTTTGATGTATTATGGAGGCTCGGAGGAGAGCTAATGCTCAAGGTTTGGTGGGGTCACAAGAAGGATGAAGAGAAGTCGGGGGCCCTTTCACTAAGCACCACTGTCTCAAGGCGTAGATATGCTAATGAGATCATGAATCGAATAGAGTAGAATATTGCCAAAGGGGCTGGCTGTGTAACAACAGTATCGACTGTTCAGGAACTTTATATTTCGACTTGCATGGCGGCAGAAACTTGTAGTAGGGCTTGTGTCTATTTCCCGAGGAAAAGTAAAAGAGTTACGGAGAAGCATAATTTAAATTTCTCGTATATTAAATATTAGTTGCAAGTATACGACTGCTCGAGCAGCAGAGCATAAATTAGTGTTTCTTCTTCGTATCGTGGTCTTTGGAATCATCTTCATCACCCTCATCACGGTTCATTCCTTCGATATCAAAATAATCGGGAGGAAGATCCAGCATATCCGACTCGGACGTCGGAGCAACATTTTCCCCTCCGGTAACACCACTATTCACTTCCAGATCTCGAGAAATGAGCACTGCATCATTTTTAAGACCCTTGATTGGGACTTCGGCGACGATTGCATACTGAAAAAAGATTTATTCAAGTTCAATCAATGAGAATCATAGAATTGTGCGCACCTGCCAAGTGAGTTGGCGGTTGGAAAAGTTGGGGACTTCTTTGAATTTCCAGTAGCCGCGCCAGATATATCCTTTCTCCCAATATAAGCCACCGTTTTCCTTCTTCGAGGTCCATGCACCCTCATGTGACGTTATCCCGTGTAGGAAATTGTCAGTGGGCTCCTTATTAAATGTATGGGTGTGGTGTTCAACGCCGCCTCTTGCACAGCTGCGTATGGTTCGTCTAAGGTGCAATGTCGCCTTATCCAGGTCGGGGGCTGGCGGCATAGCATCTTTGGGCGGTTCCGCATCAGATGTGTCTGGTATATGTCGCGTCTGAAGGATCAGGCATAAGATGAATGGAATGATCATAAGCCGTGGAATGCTAGGGACGGTGGGCATCCATAATGTTAGTATCGCCTGTCCGCGAGAGGTGAACAGTCTATGGTGTAAGTTTGTGCTCGTGTGCTGGGAGTGCCAAAGATTATCCAGCCCGTTGAGGTCCGACAAAGAAGTAGTTTCGGGTAGCGAGGGTATTAAAGGGGGTGGAGGGGACTGTGGGAGGAAGACGAATGGGAAAAATGCTCTATAGTCTATTATGAGTCACTTGTTGTGATGGGAGGAGGAAGGAAAGCGCTTACCTTTCTTTGAGTTGAAAGGTGCCTTTGCGTATCACGGACGCCTTGATCTGGTATTTGACGAACCCAATCTACTTCCTTTGTAAGAATGTAAACCATGGTGCGTATATTTATACTCACGGTGTGTGTGAACATATATTTCCATCCGCGATCTATACCTGCATGGAATGACGGCGGCAACGGTGCCTGGGGATTCTTTGCCTTGACATCATTCCCAAATTCCGGAATTGTGATACGAAAAGATATTTCCGCAGGAGGTTCACCGAGATCTCCGTCTGCCCGAGACCACAGCGTCTGATCCTGGTGTAGAAGATTATTGGTTTCAAGGCGGACATCATGCGTACTGTGAAAGTCAAAAGTTAATTTTCTCATCTAGCTCTGAAATCACACGTGGTCCATGGTTAGTACGTACGTTCCACCATAATATTTATGATCTGCATTCAGCGATTCAGTCGGAATGTAAGAAACCTTTCTGTTAGCAGCTGATATACGTACATTTTGAGCGCACCACGCAAACCAGTGAAACTTGTACCTCTTGAATAGCATCCCGGCCCTTTGTACCCAAATGAACCAGCCCCGTGACAGTTGAGCCGACTGTGTAAATCTGTCTAGATGAAGGCAACTCCACTGAGAGTTTTCGTTCCGACGTCGATGCTACGGCACCAGACTGAGGGTGTAACTCGGTTTCAGCCTTGGAAGGTGATACAGCGCCAGGATTGTGATTAACCATGAGTTTCGAGGGATATGTTAAGACAGCAGTGAAATGTCAGATACTACACTTATACGTGGACAACAGTAAGACTGCGGATAAGAAGCTACTAGTGGATCCGACCGCGCCCAGCTGTTCAAATGTACCAGCGTATCTGCGACTACAGGGCAAGAACTAAACAGTGTAAACTTGATTTAAAAATAGATAATATTGTGCCCATGTGCTATTATTTACATGACTGTACGTCCCGTCATTGACAGATTCCAATCTGTTGTAGAAGTAACTGATCCACAATCGAACCACAATCGAGAGTGGTGATACCGTCACCACGTAGATAGATTTTCCTTCATAACGATCGTTTCCCTAGTTTACGCAACATGTATAAGGATGATCTAATGTAATCCTTCAGTTTTCACACTGAGCTTATGCCTCCCTAGTTACTCTGACAATGCAATCAAGACTGAGAGTTTCGTATTGGAAGTTCGTGTCAATCCTTAGCTTAGTTATAGCCAACTCGCAAAGTTCAGCGAAATCAACCATTTTTCAGTCACTTGACTTTAACTCAGAGAATAGACCATAACGTTACGTACAACACCATAGACCCGAAATCGCCAAAATCATGGTGCAGTACCTATAAACAGTACAATTAAGGGGACGTAAATCAGTAGTCAGTATAAGTGCCATGTGGCACATTGTTACATAATAACGATTATAGAGAGTCTTGGTTTGTAGCATTTCCTACTACTCATGTCAAGACCTACTGTGGTGCGCTCCGCAAACGCTTGACATCCGCAGCTGTAAGCCGCTTGTGGCGCAGGCTCACTCCTTTTTCCCCCCTACGACTTGGTGGATTATCATAAATTAGGTTGCCGGCACAAAACGAATACACTCTAATGGGAAAGAACAAGCGTGAATCATAGATTCTAGATCTCTGCCAAGTATCCATGCTTGGATCTGTATCTTTGGGTGTCCGGTGACTCTGGTCAGCCCAAATCAGGGAGTTGTGGCAATGACTTCATCAGCGGAGTTGGAGTTGGCAAATCGGAATTCGAGAATTCGTTTTCCGTTACTACACCAAAAGGTTTACCGAACCGCTTTGCTTGTATGTGGGGCTCTATGCCGGTGTGTCCGAACCTTAATTCAAATTTCACTGTTGATAAAGTGAATTATCTTTTATCCTGTACCTAGTACCCTACCATATGCTGCCAAGAATCTACGCTATTCGGTGCTTCAAAATTCACACTCACCCAAACCGATGTTGGGGTCAAGGTGGGCCTAACACTGGGATAATCGTCCAGTATAATATTTCTAGTCAAAATCAATGGATCACAAAATACTGGTTACCGTTTCTCCACTTCTCGGATCACTGTCTGGTGGAACATGCAAATTACATTATCTAGTTTAGTAGCGCTGGAGCCTTCAATTTAAGTTTACATTGTCTAACTCTTTGTAACCCACAGGCCCACGTTGTTCGAAGGGTCCCTATTTGCGGCCGGTTGTTGGCCGGGTCACTGCATGACATAGATTGAGATATCGCAGAAGTCAGGTGACTAAAGGGAGCTTACCCTTATCTGAGTCACCTTCAATCCCAACCATAAAAGCAATGCGTTGGACCGTGAACATAAACAATACCGCCTCTTAGGTAATCACCTTGAACATCTCGCTGAACAACAAGATTTTTGTATGTTTGAGTCGCCTGCCACAATATTTGACGGCTTGGGCAGTATCCTTGTGGGGGTAGTGTTTTCTCTACTGGGGCTCAGGATACTTCTCAGACGGCGTATTCCAAACGGTGCTTTTGCTCATTCAAAGGTCGACGCTGAAGATATGCTGATCCCACTGTGTAGGATTACGCTTACCACCAGGACCTCCACGAAAGCCGGTTGTAGGGAATATCTTACAAATGCCCAAACAGCAGGAGTGGGTGACCCTCGCGCAATGGGCCAAAGAATACGGTATATATACTTTATTTACGAGGCCTATCCGTCTAACCTTTCCATTGATGCTTCAACATCACAGGAGATCTCGTTTACTTGGAGGGTTTGGGGAAATCCATTTTGATAATTAATTCGCTGGACATCGCCTACGAATTGTTGGAGAAACGGTCTTCAATCTATTCTGATCGAGGTGATTCCCCAATGCTTACCGAATTGTACGTGTGTCAGCTTCTTCTTAATGCTCCTAATTCTCATCGAGGCAGAATGGGGTGGGGTGGAATGACAGGCTTCATGCATTACGATGAACCATGGCGTAGACACCGCAAAGTGATGAGTCAGAGGTTACGTCCTGGTGCCGTCTCAGAATATCAACCTATTCAACTCAAACACACAAGGTTCACATTTTACACGCACTCTTTGTGGCATATATTTATATAATTATAGGCAGTTACTTCAACAACTCCACGAAACACCCGATCACTTCGCTGAACATCTGAGGCATCATTCTGGCGCAATCATAATGGAGGCATGCTACTCTCTGCTTTGATTTATCTATTTGTTGACGTACCACGTTCTCAAATTAACTCGTAGATCTTATATGGAATCAAAGTGCGTCCTAAGGATGATCCATATATTTCCATTGCAGACAAGGGTATGGCCACCTTCTCTGCGGCGGGAAATCCTGGAGCATTCCTGGTTGACACGCTACCTATATGTTTGTCATACACACTCTTAATATCTGTACCCTGACCAGGCCATCTTAGTGAAGCATGTCCCGGAGTGGTTTCCTGGAGCAGGATTCCAGAAAAAGGCTAGAATTTGGAGAAAGTACATAGTAGCGATGAAAACTGCACCATTCGAAGCCGTCAAGCAGGCTCTTGTGAGTTTATTGGCTTTTTTTGCCCACTATCATGTTAAGGCTCCTCAGAAATCAGGAACTGCGGAGCCTTCTTTCACCTCGACGCTATTGGAAGAAATTTCGCTCGAGGGAAATGACCTTTCGGCCAGTGAGCAAGAGGAAATTATACGAGACGCAGCTCTCTCTCTTTTTGCTGGTGGAGCAGACACGGCACGTAATTCGTATTTATGTTCAGGTTGACTCCAACTAACCATATCACTATCACGGATTCGTTTAGACGGTAAACGTACTTCATGAATTCTTTCTCGCGATGGTTCTTTTCCCGGAAGCCCAGCGAAAGGCCCAGGAGGAGCTCGACAGAGTAGTAGGATACAACCGACTTCCAGAATACGCAGACAAAGAGAACCTTCCCTATATTAATGCTCTTTGTAAAGAGCTCTTACGTTGGGAACCGATTGCACCTCTCGGCCTTGCACACCGTGTCACACAGGATGACATCCTAAAAAATTATTTTATACCTGCCGGGACTCTTGTGTTGGGAAATAGTTGGTCAGCCAACGATTCTCCTATCTCGTCATCTATGATATGGACACTCACGTGGGCTTACAGGACGCTTCTTCATGACCAGGCGACATTCGGTGCTGACACTGACAAGTTCCTCCCTGAACGCTTTCTTATCCCAGGCATGAAAGATCCAAATTCCGCTTTTGGGTACGGCAGAAGGTAAGAATGTTCTTTTTTTAATACCCGCAGTGTGATTTTTTAACTTTGCATTTCGATAGAATATGTCCAGGTCGATACTTCGCAGAGAACTCCATATATATCGCTGTTGCATGTATCTTGATGGTATTTGACATCTCCCCTGCGAGAGACAGCACTGGCAAAGCCATTATTCCAGAAGTGGCTTTTATATCTGGGGTCATAACGTTTGTAGTTCATATTTTAATTTTATCCTGTAACTAATGGAGGTATTGATGGCCTTCCAGTCGTCCCGTGTCGTTCAACTGCACGATTTCCCCACGATCGGATGCTGCGCAAAGACTTATTCTTCAAGGTAGTTACCATTGACTATGGCGAGTGATGTGATTTACTTCGGAATGTGGTTATAACATGCCCCCTTTGATCAGTAAGGCCCCGTAGGTACCTTTGATCAAAGGTCAGAGGAATTGTTAAGGTAACGTTGCAGTCGAAACGAAGGCTTTGTAAACAGAGAAGAACCATCTCATAAGTAGAGATATATGATCTAGTTTTGGATATGCAGAGAAGTTGTTGACATAAGAACAGTTTTGAAGGTGAGTGATCGGTTCCTGAGTCGGATTTAGATTCGTAAGTGTATCATAATGTATCCCTAGTGGATGGCTTTTTCTTTCTTTCTTTCTCATCAAGTTTATTCGACCGCGGCCGTAGCCTATGCATATCTAAACATTTTGAATCCATCACACTGGGCTTCTAAACCTTCCAATGACCAAAGTTGTCATTCACAAATGATTAATTCCATACCCTTGAATCATCCTAGCATTGTGGGATGGTTATCTGAAAAATTCAAACTCTGTGAAGTCTTTTCTGGAGTAAACTATTGATTTCACATTCATAGGCCTCTCTGTGCATACCCAGCCCTTGTTCAGGTTTTTTGTTGAGTCTTTCTCCAGCCATTTGCATAGAATTTTAACTTGTCCAGACAAATGTGAGCCAGAATTAGTGGCCTTACCATTAGCAAAAAGTCTATACTCTTGTAATTATATGTATGAGTTGGAAGGGGTCTGATAAGCTCTTATATAGTCTTATCAGAACACTTCTGACTCATACATGTAATTACAAGAGTGTAAACTTTTTGCTAATGCTGTGAGATGAGAAAAACAGCTGGAGAAGAGTCCCCAAGGTCATTGTTGACATAAGTTACCATTCTCTTTTCATATTCTTTTCATCTTACTAAAAACTATTTCTGTATTAGACAATATCTTCTTGCTCATATTTGTCCACATACATTCCTTTCTGTTTTCATCCATATTATTAAATGTTGGATTGCTGGATGACAGATATCTCTATCCACTGAAGTTTGGTTTGGGAACTGAGACCAAGAATGGTGAACCAAGTAGACTAAGGTTTGGGTCAGATATGACTTGGCTTCAATAGTGTTGCACTGACTCAGAGTCCTGTCATTGTATTTCAGAAGTTGCTTTGGTTGCTAAAGCTCAGAGACCAAGTGAGGTTTAACTTTAACATAGCATATAACTTTGTGAACTTTGTGGATGATTTAGTCTATATCAGTATTGATATAAGTACATGAAAATGACTTGCTTAAATACTAGATATGAATGGGCCTCATCATTAGCATCACTCTCACAGAAGATCAAACTCCTAACCCTACACATCTTGCTATCAGTTTCTTCCTTTACATCATAGTAGATCAAATCCCTGAGGCATACTGGGACTCTCTGGGTAAATAAAGTGCCTTTCTCAAAGCCCTACTTGCCATCTAAGTGTAGTAACTCTAACACCTATAGCTCCAGAACCAGTACCTTCAGAACCAGTTTGATAATGTTCAAAACAATACTGCCTCTGCTACTGCAGTTGCTGCAGTGCAACATATGGCTGTTTGCACCCCTTGCACCACTCTTCCTTCTTATCACCCCATCAAAGTGGTTGATTTGAGAAATTCAGTGGAAACAGGACAGATACAGGAGGGTTCATTTGTCTTCCACTGCTACCTATCCAGGATCCTTCCCAGATGACAAGACAAAGAAACTATATACCCTCTCCTTTATGTCAGAAGGCTCTGCTAAAATCTGGACACACAATAAGACCTAAGCTATCATTGATGGGATTTCCTTGATCACTTATTGTATGACCTTAGGATGACATCCAATATATTGGCAGATGAATATACTGCACAATTTGAGATACTTGCAGGAAGAACAGGTTTCAATAATGAGGCTCTTGAGGATGCTTATGCATTAGGACTTCCAGCAATGAATTTAGATAAGATCCATGCACAACCATTACTCCCATCTAGCCTGGAAGGAAGGTGCATTCCAAATTGATCACAATTATCACTGTCTCCTAGAATTTAAGCAAGTACAAGCATCTTAGAGCTCCAGTCATACCATTCCAGCTCATATTCATTGTACTCATATCACTTCCACACCTAGCACTGCTACATATCTGGACATTGTCTCCAACTGATGTCATATTGGAACTTGCATATGCTATAACTGTGCCAAGTAAGGTCATATCTCTTCAGCATGCCCCAAACCTTGCAAGGAGTGTGTCCATACCAACTTTACAGAAACAGCACTTGCAGACATGGTTTCTGAATCAGTATCAGCTACTCTGGATGTTTGTGAGGTAGCACAGAAGGCAAAGGTCCAGACTCCTGAGGAAGGGAAGAAACAGCATTTATAGGCAAGTCAGTGGTGAAAGACATGCTCTGCTTAACAAAACAATTATCATTTCTTGAAACATGTACATTAGGGATTACAAGTGACAAGTTACACCCTCTTCCAATTGCATATCAAACTAGTATCCAACTAGCCATGCCTGAAAACAAACTTACCATCCCAACTTCTGAAAGACAGAATCCTCCTCCTCATATCTATGTATACTATGCTGACACTTGTTGATGCACAAGAGTCTCCCTAAAGGTCCATTAGCAATTGATGGACTCCTTGACAGTGGTGCTACTGGAATATTTATTGACATAAATTTATCTGGGCTGAAAGACTCAAAACCCATTGCCTTCCTTATGCCATACTTGTCTATAATATTGATGGTACTCCTAATGAAGTTTGTTCAATCAAGGAAGAGGTTAACCCCATCTGTACATATGGAGATCTGTAAAGAATGGGCTGAGGTAAGGCTCTTGCATAACCTCACATGAGGTTGTAACTTTGGTGAGGTTCAGAGCAGGGATTGGCTTTAGCTTATGTGCTTGTTAGGATCTCATCTCATAAGATCCCCACTTACTTAGTCATCATTATTGAGTAATCCTTTCACCTATTCAAGTAAACCCACTCAGTCCCTTTGTTTACTCAGCCTAGAGTCTAGACCTCACTCCATTTATTCACTTGCATTCTCCACTCACGATATACTTTCCTATTCAAGTAATTTCTGTTGCCTTGTGCAGCAATCTTTGTAACACACCTTGCCCAAACCTTATCCTTACTCATCCATGTTTCACCTTGCCTTTGTTTTAATTCCTGTTCTGGAAATCCCTTTGTTCTTTTGATTTGAAACTCTTCTGACTATTTGAAATACTAATCTCATATATAATATGTATGTAAATTAGTAGTTCTGTAGTCAGAAAATTGACTAGGATTACTCTGAGTTTTCCATCAGACCTCACCCTTGGAAATTAGGGATCTTAATGGATCTGGAAGGTGCAGCACATAAGCTAAAGCCAAGCCCTAATTTGAACTTTACTCATTGTCATAACCTCATGTGAGCTTTACCCAAGAACTCAGCTCAACCCATTCTTAACAGTATTTTCTGACTCACATTCATGATCTTGTATTAACATGTCTATCATGACCACCCATTCTAGTACTCACACCATTAGACAGGTTATGGTGCCTTCAACCCTGTCTAATCTACAAGTAAATCTGATTTACAATGACTTTCTGAACAACCTGAGGAAGTTTGCTCCCTCAACACTGTTGAGACCAAAGACCTCAGCCATGGCAGAGACCAGGGATGCAGGACTCCTCCTCTGCCAGGCCTCCTGACAATGACCCTCCTGACTATGACCCAGACAATGATGGCAACAACCCTTTGCAAGATGCTCATAGTGTCAATATGAATATTGACTCAGATGAGCTTATAAAAAAGGTTTTCAAACATCTTGCCTAACCACCCACTGTGGACTCAGGCTTGTGAGCCAAAATCCATGAACCTAAGGTTTACAATGGCATGGATCAAGCTAAGCTCCATACATTCTTCCTTCAATGTATGCTGAACTTCTGAGATTGCCCATCCACTTTCAAGACAGACACATCAAAGATTCAGTATGCCATCTTGTACCTCTCCAGTCCTGCTCTCCAGTATTTTGAACCTGCCATCCTTGGGGAGATCTTTCCTGAGCCTACCTGGCTCTCTAATTGGGAAGAATTTTGCACTGAGCTTGAAATGAATTTTGGGCCCCTTTCAGTAACACTTCATAAGCAGAAATAGAGCTCAAAAAAATAGCCATGAAGGATCATCATTGAGTTGCTTGCTACTTCATTAACTTTACTTGAGCTTCCACTTGTACTCAGTTGAATGATGCCACCCTTGCTCACATAGCTTACAAGGGATTGCCCAAATGTATAAAGGACAGTCTCCTTAATTTCCCTTGCTTCAAGTCCCTCACCAAGCTTCATAACTACATGTTGGAAATTGACAGCAGATATTGGGAACACAAGGAGTATGAAAACCTCATGAACCCCACCTGAGGTTCAAACACATCCTCCAACTGGTCCAATCCCTCCAACCAGTCCAACCAGCAGTCCTCCAACAGCTCCAACAACAATCAAAGGAGCTGTAAGGTGACTAACAACAATAACAACAGTGGCAACCAGAAGTCTTCAAACAATGCCAAGACACCTGACCTTTTGTCAAAGCTCAGGAAAGATGGCAAATTTCTGCCCAAGGAGCATCAACAAAATATCTATCAGGGACTCTGTCTCCTGTGTGGTTCAAAAGGCCACATGGTTAAGGATTGTCCAAAGTCAAAATGACCAACTCCTCAAACCCTAAAGCCCACACTGTCAAGATGAGCTCTGACTCTAAGGCTGAGGATTCCACAGCCATGGAATCAAAAAAATAATAAGCAATCTTGGAACCACATGACCTGAGGATTGTGGTAACCTTACTTTTGTGCTCACTTTAAATGCCATATCTTCCACTCTTTCACAGAACTCTTTAGTATTAAATTTGACATGTACCCTTGCCTAAAACCTGTTAAGGTTATTTGGCAGAGATTTGATGGTCCAGGGGGATCCTAATGTTAGATTAAATAGACTAGTGCAAATATCTCAGTGTTTGTGTGTCAAATGACTAGATATATATTTTACCTAGTGCAAATATCTACTAGATAAGTAAGCATAATGGAAAAGACTGTAGCTAACTAAATGTCTCACCTCAGTGTTTGTGTGTCAAATGAATGAGGAAAAACGGTAGTTGACATAGCTACTTATATACTGTTTTATAAAAATAAACTATCTGTAACAAGGAAACAAAGAAGAATGGTTTTTGCGACTGTGCAAAAACTAGAAGCAGCGAATAATCATTTGTGGAAACAATACCGGGGTGACACGGTTTGTCATACCACCATGTTGCCACCTCCAACACCTAAGCTACTACTTAGAACTGTTATATTTTCTGTAGGTATAAACTCTTTATTGTTCTGGCAATAAAGTCTTCTGGAGGCTTTCTGGTCAATCTGGCACTTTAGTGCCAGTACCAAGAGCTTGGTACTGATTTCTGAGAATACTGTAAATCCAATAACAATTGGATTTGCAGACTATAGTGCTCCAAAATTTGTGAGCAACTACTCTGATATAACTGTGACCTATCTGGAGTGATCCAGAACTCAAATGACAAGTGTGAAGTGGTAGAGTAACAAAATAGTAGTTAAACTGGTTGAGCGCCGGTTCAGACAAAGGGAGAATAATTGATAGACAATTATCCAGTGAAGTACTGACTACAAACATTTGTGGTACTTATAGATATCATATCCACTGAGCTACTAGTGAAGAGAAAAAGGAAATACAACCATATCTGGTGAGAAGCGATAGATTTCTGTGCTGTACAAACTTAGGCAGCCGCATATGCTATACCCGGGTTATTGCAAATAGAAAAAGATGGCTGTAACTTGTCCTTATCCTTCCTCTTTTGATCCTCTTATGTCTCATATGCTACCCAATAGCAGTAGCATGCTGTACAACTTGTAGATTGATCAGCATTCCTTGGTGGTGACATATATGTGTCCATTTTGGCTTTCCCTTTGTCCCAAACTCCTCCAGACCTCTTCTGTTCCATTCTAATCGTATTTCCAATGTATTCCCACTGTGTCTGCTGTTCCTAGTGTCTCTTCGTCATCTCCTATCTCCATCCCATGCTTCCTGCTCCTTTAGCCGCTGAGGTGCTAAAGTGCTGTGAACCGTGCCCTGTACCAGTAATACAAGTAAAAAATTTGTAGAATGATGAGAAATGTAGCTACTGGTGAGATTATTTTTCTGGTGGCTTTGTATATTAGTTATCTTTAATGTTGTTAAGTGTGTGAACACACACTCTCGGTTTGGGTGGTTTGGCTTGGTCCAATGAGCCAAGGTTCAGACATGGCGTCGGCTTCAATATTCTTGCATTGCACCAATCCTCCTGCCCATGCCACTGGATTTTGGATGGATGTTTGGTAGAGGTCTGAGATGCTTGGTACCGAACAGTTGGACTACTAACTTAAGTGCTGGTAGCATATGTCTAACTTGGTTGATAATCTGAACAGAGAATACATACATGAGGACTAATTACTTATATAGAGAATGGGGTGCCATAAGATATGCAACAATGTTGCACAAGGCATGGAAACAAGAATATAAAGTATGGATGTAAGAATAGTAACATATGAAAAGCAGGCATACATGCCCGTACATATACTGAAGGTAACCGAAGCGAAGTGAGCGAGTAATGAAGAATATAACTGAAGTGTGGTGTACTGAACTGAGCCAAGCTGAACCGAATAGTACTTGTAAGACTTAGAAGTCTGTAGCTGGTGATACGGTATGCCGGACTTTGGTTGGTACAACTGAGGGGTCTGAGGCTTGGTAGATCATACTTTGACAAATGTCCCACACATATAGCTACTGTACTAGTTCCTGTTTATATCTTTTTTTTGGCTGTTTTAGCTATGTATCCATATAGAATGGCATCCTTTATTCCTTTATCTATAACAAAACCTGTTTAGTTACACTTCTTGATTGTGGTTCTTCTGATTGTTTTATTGAATCACAAGTAGTGCAGAAATATTCCCTACCTACTGTTTCTGTACCTCCCATTCCATTAAAACTATTTGATGGCTCTACTAACTTGACCATCACTCAGACTATGACTATTCCAATCCATTTTCTGACTGGTGAACTTCAGACAATTATTTTCTATGTAACTTTGTTGGATGGCAGCTGCTCCATGGTACTTGGCTACACCTGGCTCACCCATACAATCCAATGGATATTTGACAGTATTACCTTCAAGACTTTGGAAAAGTACCCATGCCAACCCCTCCAGCTATCACAGCTCATAGCACCTCACTTTCCAGCAAAACTTCACCAAACCCTCTGAAGTTGACAGCACCTCAGATAGCTCTAGTGAACACTGCCACTTTTATGCAAGCTTGCAAACTAGAAGGATCTCAGGCATTTCAACTTGACCTTGCTGACCTCAATGTCTTTTCCCAAGGTTCAAATATAGTCAAAATCTCTGAAATTTTGGACAGCATTAAACAGCATGTTCCCAAACATTACCATGACTTTGCTGATGTCTTCAGTAAAGTCAGTGCTGATACACTAGCACCTCACAGATCTTATGACCTCAAGATCAATCTCAAATATGTGACCTTGCCTCCACTTGGACCTATCTACTCTCTGTCAGTCTCTGAGCTTCAATAACTTTGAGAATTCCTTGATGAATATCTCAAGAAAGGATTCATCCACCCATTACACTCCTCACATGGGGCTCCAGTGTTGTTTGTGTGGAAAAAGGACAGTTCCCTACAACTCTGTGTAGACTTCCAAGGTCTTAACAGAATCACCAAAAAGGACCAGTACTCACTCCCACTAATAACAGACCTTTTGGATGCTCCCAAGAAAGCTCACATCTATACCAAAATCAACCTTAGGCATGCCTATCACCTCATTCATATTGCAGAAGGGGACAAATGGAAGACAGCCTTCAGAACTTGCTATGGGTCTTTTGAATGGCTCACCATGCCCTTTGGCCTATCTAATGCCCCTGCAGCTTTTCAAAGGTTTATGAATGATATATTTGGTGACCTTTTGGATGTTTGCATGATCATCTATTTGGTTGACATCCTTATCTATTCAGACAATGAAACCTCACACATTGGACATGTTTGAGAAGCTTTTAAATGGCTACATAAGCACCACCTTTATGCCTGAGAAGATAAATGCTCTTTTCATCAGACCTTGGTTGAATACCTTGGCTATATACTCTTGCCTGAGGGCATCACTATGGCTGAAGAAAAAGTCAAGTGCATTCTAGACTGGCTGGAACATCAAAAAGTCAAGGACATTCAGTCTTTCCTTGGTTTTGTGGACTTTTACAGACATTTTATCAATAATTATTCCACCATCACAATTCCTCTTACCCAACTCACCAGGAAAGGCCTCCCACCCAACTCACCAGGAAAGGCCTCCCATGGAACTTCACTGAGGAATGTAGAGAATCCTTCAACAAGTTGAAACAGGCATTTACAAGTGCACCTATCCTAACTCATTGGACACCTGACTGCCCCTTGATTGTGGAGACAGATGCATCAGACTATGCCCTTGCTGCAATTCTCTCTCAGCACACCTCAGATGGTGAACTCCACCTCATAGCCTTTCACTCCTAAACTTTTACCTTACCCAAACTTAATTATGATGTTCATGACAAAGAACTATTGGCTATTTTTGAGGCATTCCAGCATTGGTGACACTATCTGGAAGGCTCTGTGGAACCCATCAATGTGATCACTGATCATAAAAATTTGGAGTACTTTTGTACTACTATACTATTGACTAGACAACAGGCTAGATGGTCAGAGTACCTCTCTCAGTTCAACCTCATCATATGTTTCAGACCTGGATGCCTTGGAACAAAGCCTGACTCCCTTACTAGACATTGGGATGTCTACCTAAAAGAGGGGGCAAGTAACTATGCCACTGTCAACCCTCAGAACCTCAGACCAAATTTTTCCAACATCAGTTGGCATCATCCCTCTGTGCAACAAACCTCACTTAACCCATCTTACAAGCAACCTTGGTCATTGACACCAAATGAATTCTAACTGACATTTGTCAAAACCTCACCTCAGACCCTCTTGCTCAGAAACACCTCAGATCCATTGAAGACTCTAAGTAGAAGACCAGTCAAGATGGTTTACTACTTTTTGATGGACAAATCTACATTCCTGAGGTTCAGGACTTACAATTACAAGTCTTACAGTTCAAACATGATCACATCTTGTCAGGACATTTTGGGATCAACAAGACATTGGAACTGGTCAGACAAGACTTCAACTGGCCTGGCATCAAATCCTATATCAAGGGCTACTGTAAATCATGCACCACCTGTATGCACAGCAAATCACAACAGCACAAGCCCTATGGACTACTCAAACAGCTTCCTGTTCCAGAAAAGCCCTGGAATTCTATATCCATGGATTTCATTGAACAGCTCCCAGCATCCTCAGAATTTACAGCCATTCTAGTTATTGTTGACCAATTCTCCAAACAAAGAATATTAATTCCCACCACTGATATGATAACCTCACCCAAGCTTACTGAGCTCTTTGTACTTCATATATTCTCAAAGCATGGGATCCCATCCCATGTAACCTCTGACTGAGGTTCAGAATTTGTGTCATACTTCTGGCATTCTCTAGGAGAAAGCCCTGGACATGAAGTTGCACTACACCTCAGGTTATCATCCTGAAGGTGATGGTCAGACTGAATATACTAATCAAACATTAGAACAGTACCTATGTGTCTACTGCAACTATCAACAGGACAATTGGGCCTTGCTCCTTCCCCTCACTGAGTTCACCTACAACAATGCTCCCAGTGCTATGACAGAAATCTTGCCCTTCTTTGCCAACAAGGGCTACCACCTGAACCTCATGATCCACCCTGAATGTGACCTCACTTCTTCAAGAGCTCAAGACTTTGTTGTGGACCTGGATGAACTTCATCAGGAACTTTGCCAAGCTATCCTTACCACTCAACAGGCTTACCAAACCCTGGCTGACACCAAATGACTTCCAGCACCAGACTTCAAGGTTGGAAACCTCACGTTTGTCAAGGCACAATTCTTTAAAACAACACAACCTACCAAGAAGCTTGCCAAGAAGTTTTGGGTCCTTTTGAAATTATTACACATCCTGGTACTCACTCAGTCATTCTGAAACTCCCAGATTATATGAAAGCAGTACATCCCATATTTCATATTTCAATGCCAACCTTGCCCAACACTATTCCCAACCATACTCAACCACCCCTGCCTCCTGTTATCATTGATGGCAAACCAGAATTTGAAGTCACTGAGGTTCTGGATTACAAAATCAACAACAGACACAAGGCATGCAAGTTACTTTACTTGGTACAGTGGGCAGGTTATGAAGGCACAGATGAAGAAACCTTGTGGATCCTTGCAACTGAGGTTAACAATGCATCCAAGCTCATTCAAGACTTTCACAAGTCCTATCCAACCAAGCCTGGACCACTATCCACTCTTTAAGTCCCTTATCACCTTGCATTAGAACTTTTATTTGCTTAAATACAAGAAAAAGAAAAAAAAACAAGTTTATTCTAGGACTTCCACCTCATAAGTTTTTTGGAACCCTTCCCCATACTATGTACTCACTCTCTACTCAACAGCCTTCTTCTGTTAGCACCCTTGGCAGTGCTCATCAACTTGTCCCAACTCTTCCTCTTCTCCCTCTCCAACTGAATTTTCACCCATCTCCTATGATACTGGCTGTGCTCCCTTAGCTCATCCAGCCCTTCTCTAACCTCAGCCAACTCACCCCTCAGCTTGTCTGCTCCCTTCCTAACCTCAGCATACTCTTCCTGAAGTTTCTTCACAACCTTGCTCAGTTCTTGAATTTCATCTGTCAATGCAAAGACTGGTGAGGTGTTTGGTGCTACTGCTGGTGGAATGATGGCATGAGGAGGTGGTGGAGAAGGCAAGGCTGTGGGGGTAAATATGGGTGATTTGTGAAAGAGCAAAGGTGGAGAGGTGTCCAAAATTATAACCAGAGGTGACCTTTGTTGAAAGGGGGTTGACAAAGTTACTGGTTAGGTTTCCTACAAATATATTGTTTCTGAGAGTAATATAAATTATACAATCCCCAAAATAGCGGGAAGAATAAGGGGTGAAGGAAAAAGATTTTATGAGAATTTAAAGTGTATTTTTCGATAGGGAAAATATGGAGATATCTCAAATCTACTCTGAATAAATGAACTGCCGGGTTTGCCTCCGCTTAGGCGCCGTCCCGGGAAACCGGTCTGGGCGCCAAAGCGCCGGTTCAGCGATTTGTGAGTCTTACACAAGTTGAAATATTATGAAAAGTATATGAAAATAAAGTAAAAATAGATGTAAACGTAGCTGTGGTCTCCGATCATCTGTAAGACGAGTGTGCGACGAAGTAGTCCTAATTAGGAAAGTGCGAAAGTTCGGCGCTTAACCTTCGAGTTGCGCGCGAGTGAGAAATTCGAGTGTAACTCGAATTTGAGTAGTGTGGGGATAATTCTGGACTGACTTTATTCACTTTGGAATTTTATCTAAGTGTAAATACATCTGAGTACTCGAGGGAAATGGGAAAACATTTGTAAGCTGAAAATAAGACGGAACAAATAAGGAAGGTGGCCTAATGCGGCCGTACGCGGGATATATGCGCAACTGCGCGGGTTTTTTGGTATAGGAAAATAGTTAGGGGGAAAACTGTAGTCATAGGGGAATATGGAAATAGAATCTGTATCAAACTGTGCTTCTGCCAAGTAACTTGTACCTCTGCCAATTCCGGACGGCGGCGCGGGTCTCGGTGTTAAGGTACGGGGCCGTGCGGGTGGTATCTGCCAAAATGTGGTCATAAAATCATGAAAATATCCATGTGGGTTCTTTGAATAGTCTTTAACCTCGCTGCAAAGTTTCATGGTGATAGAGTTGAAAATGGTGGAGATATAAGGCTTTTAGTGTTGGAATATATGCATATAATTCAAAATAATTGCCAGTTTACAACAACCTTGACCTTGACAGCCACCCAGACCTCACATCATTTTTTGACCCCCACCCAACCCTTGCCTCTAGTGATCCACCTGCAAGCTCAGCCTCAACTTCCATCCCATCCTCATTCTTGTCATCCTTGCTAACCTCACTCACTTTCTTCTTCCCCTTACCTGAACTTTTCTTTGGACTCCTAGGCCCCTTCACTCCCCTCACCCACTGCTTGATCAAGCATCCAACACTTCACAATGAGCACCATATGCAAGCTCTGAGGTCTATGTCACCATACAGGTCAATGACCTGTCGCAGGCATGTGTTCCCCTGCTTGGTACTGTTCATGCAAGGATGTTCAGCACACCTTGTGTTGCACCATGTTGTATCATCAGCATTGTTAGTGTGCTTCATGTCATAGTATATGATAAAAGTGTTGCCTTCAGGACTGATGTTATACATCATCTGAAGGTGAGCATACTAAAATAATAATAATATGTTACCAGAACCCAAGGTTTCAAGAACCTCGCTCACTCACCTTATCACTCTGATACTTCAATCCTTCAGTCCACAGTTCATGCATATTGATAAGTCTTTTGCTGACAATGTTCCAAATAAAAGCATTGGTGTTGAATGTGGAGGGAAGAGTACTAGGGCCAGTGATAGGTAAAGTAGACATGAGAATGTTGTGTTCACACTTCACCTTTATAGTTTTCTTGTCTGAGAAAATTCAGACTCAATTTTCAGCCTGAGGTTGACTACTGCGGCCTTGTGGGCTCAGCCATAAGGGGGGGATACTGTTAGGATCTCATCTTGGGAGATCCTTGCTTACTTAGTCATCATGATTGAGTAATCCTTTCACCTATTTGAGTAACCCCACTCAGTGTCAGGGGACCACCCATTTCAAATCCCAAACTGATACTGAGCTGATCCATCTGTACTGAGGATGACCGAGCCTAACCATACACTCAGATGATAAGTGCAGCAACAGTTGCTCAGCCCAGACATGGTGCATCCAAACTGAGAGGCCAAGGTATTGGCCTGAGTACCAGAACACCAGATATGGATTGTGGGGTCATCATACCTTAAGGCCCAATTGAGGGGTAAGGTATGCTGAAGAAGCAGGAAGCAGACAACAAGTATATAGGTTGCATACCTCACTAGCAAGGGATCCTAAGTTTTCCTCTTAGGATTTCCCCCTTGCTAGGTGAGGCTCTATTTCTATGTACACAGTTTAATAGACTTAGGATTCCCCCCTTGCTAGCCTCAGCTGTGTGACCTTGGTAACCTTGGTGAGTGCTACAGGGGTTGCCCTTACATTAGGAAAACTTCACCCAATAAGGACTGGGAGTTGCATCACCATACAACCATAGGTGGCTTTGGTCTGAATGAAAGTGACTCAGATAGCCTTGCCTCACTCACTTACATAACTCCAGACTCCCCCTCCTCTATAACTTCAACAGCCTTGGAAATGCATGCACTACCAAGTTCCCAAGCTGAGATGGATGCTGATGAGCACTTCTGATGGTTAGAACAAGAGTTGGCTGCAAACCAAGTAGCTAATGCCAAAATCAGTAACACCTTAAGGGCAATAATGCAAAGGTTAGAAAGTGAGCCAGAAAAAAGAGAAAGAGAGTCCCTCAACCCCAAAGATGACCCAATGCCTAGTGCACATGGCCTAAGCTTATCAAGCCCCTTGCTCCCAGTAGTGCCCTGAGTTAGACTGGTGTCCCCCTCAGACTTTGATGGCAACTGTGACACCATGCATTTCTCAACTCCTGCAGCATCTATTTCACAATCTGTGGTGATCACTTCCCAAATGATCAGGCCCATGTCCATTGGGCCCTCTCCTTCTTCAAATCCAACTGAGCGGCTCAGCTCACTAATAGATTCCTCCAAACTGAGAGATCTGGCCAAGCCCACTACCTAGATTGGAATGCCTTCAAGGCTGACTTTGTCAACTGTTTCTGCCCAAAAAACGAACAACTCTCAGCCCTCACAAGACTTGAAGGGATGGGATAGTACCAGGGTAAGATTTGGTGGAAGAGTACATTGACCAATTCATGGAGCTGATAGACCTGGCTGAGTACCATGACAACAAGATGATCATGGTCAAATTTCACAAAGGTCTTAAACCAAGCACACAGAACCAAGTGGCTCTATTAGGGACAGGAGCCCCAGACTTCGATGACCTAGAAGGATGGTATGAGGTGGCAAGAAGAGCTATGAGGAACCAAGAAGCAAACAATGTGTTCACAGAAATAAACTGAAGTAGCTCACATGTGACACCTTGGTCCCCCACAGTGTGCCCAAAATTGATGTGGACAAACCCCTGAGCCTCAGCAGTCATTCAGAAAACTGTGCCACCTGCCATCATGACTCTAAAAGATGGCCCAGCTCCCATGGAGGTCAACTGGAATCAAGCCTGTGTCACACCATCAGGCATCTGCCTCCAGTGCAAGAAGCTGGGACACTACTCCTGAGAATGCCCCCATCACTCAACATTTGGACTATGAGTGTGGAGGAATGGTTGGAACTGCTGCCCAAGCTACTGGCCCTGGCTGACATGATGGGCACCTCATCAGCCAAGGCCAAGGAGGATACCAAGGAAGCAGATGTGTCAGGAAGGGAAGAAGAGGGTTTTGGAACCTACAGTGGGTGAATAGTGTGCCCCCACTGCCTGTACATAATTGGTTCTTGTGTTTGGAGGTAGAATATAAAACAACCCCAGCTCAACCAAAACCAAGATTGCCACACCAAAACCTGACACCCCCAGACCCTCAAAACCCCCTCAGGTATGGCTCTGGAAGTGGGAATAGAAGTTTCTGAAGAAATATGTGATTGTGGCCAAGCCAAGCCACAAGTCTCTCATCATTAAAGTTGAGATTCAGACAACAGACATGGCTGAAGTCAAGTCTGGACCTGCCCTCATCAACAGCAGAGCCATGGGACTATTCATGAATCAAGCCTATGTTGATTGTCACCACCCAGAAACACCAAAGGCTGATTCCCATCCACAATGTGGATGGATCTCCCAATGAAGCAGGATCTATCCAAGAGGTCATAGATGTTATTCTTCAGGTAGAAGGCCATGCTGAGCATGCCACCTTTGCAGTCACCAACTTAGGCAGGCAGAACATCATTCTCAGATTCACATGGCTAGAGAAGCACAATCCAGAAATTGACTGGCAAACTCAAAAGATCAAAATGAATCAATGCCTGGACCAGTGTCACACCTGCCAAGCTGAGGTTTGGGAAGAACAGAAGGAGACTCAAAAAACCAAGCAACAGATCTGGACATGCCAAGCCAGCCCATTTCTGAAGCTACCTGAGGAAGAGGATGAGAGGGAGGTAGACAAGGAGGAGGGTGATCCTAGGCCAGAGGGGCCTTGGGATGAATTGGAGGAAGGAGACAGGCTGATGTATGTGATGCTACCACCCAAACCTGAAGAGCTAAGTACTTCATGAAGCTAGATATTTGGTGGGGTTACAGCAACATCTGAATTAAGGAGGGAGATGAGTGGAAGGCTGCATTCTGAATGAACCAAGGGCTGTTCAAACCACTGGTGATGTTCTTTGGCCTCACCAACAGCCTGGCTACATTTCAAACAATGATGAATGAGATCTTCCAGGACCTCATCATGGAAGGGGTCATTTGTGTGTACATTGATGACATCCTCATCTATTCAAGGACCTGAGCCAAGCAACAAGTGATCATGAGACAGGTGTTGGAGCACCTCTGAGAAAACAAGCTCTACCTGAGGAAGGAGAAGTGTGAGTTTGAACAGACATGCATAGAATACCTCATGTTGATCATCTTGGAAGGGAAGGTGGAGATGGACCTGGTGAAAATTCAAGGTGTGACCGAATGGCTGAGATCAGCAAACTGAAAGGAAGTACAATCCTTTCTCAGGTTTGCCAACTTCTACTGGTGGTTCATCAAAGACTTTTCACTCCACACTCAGCCCCTGTTTATGTTGGCAGAGGAAAGTCTGTAGTAGACAACTAACAATGACACACAACAAAGTAGCTTGGGACTTGTCAATATACTGGATAAAGACAAGTATTATAAGGATGTAGTAACTAACCTTGGGACTTGTCAATATACTTGACAAAGACAAGTCCCAACAATCTCTTTTTCAGTTTACATAAGGCGCTCAAATAAGCGCCGAAATAGCGGCAAGTTGAAGAGAAAAGGAAAAGAGCAGTGGGATAAAATCACAGGCCAACACTCCCACCTGATGAGTCACCACTGCAATCATCACAGTATCTTTTCAAGCCCCATCATCTTCCGACATCTATCAACCTTGCTTCACTCCAGAGGCTTGGTAAGGAGGTCCGCAGCCATATCAGAGGTGGGAATGAAGAGCAGGGAAATGGAACCAGCTGTAACCTTATCCCTGAGCCAGAAGAATCAAAGATCAAGGTGTTTCATGTGACCATGATGCTCAGGATTCTTTGAAACAGAGATGGCAGACTGATTGTCCATTAGAAGGACAGAGGGTGCATCAAAGGTATATCCCAGCTCAGTAAGGAATTGGCGGAACCAGATCACCTCCTTACTGGCATGGATGGCTGCAACATATTCAGCTTCGGTGCCCAAAAGTGCAATGATGGTTTGAAGCTTGCTAGACCAGC